>JAVIAB010000059.1:55314102-55589102 GCA_032433765.1 Megaustenia siamemsis | reverse complement strand
ATTAGTTACGCGATTTGGAAATTTGTAAGTTAATTACTAAGTTATTTAGTTAGATAGCTAGTTAATTAGTTAGTAAGTTAGTAAGTTAGTAAATTAGCTATTAAGTTAGTGAGTTAGTTAGTTGTTAAGTTAGTAAGTTTTTTAGTAAGTTAGATGGTTAGCTAGCTAGTTAGTTAGTACCTTACGTAGTTAGTTAATTAATTAGGTAGTTAGTATGTTAGTTAGTTAGTTAGTTAATTATTTAGTTAGTTAATTTAGTTAAGTTTAGTTAGTTAGTTTAATTAGTTAGTTAATTAATTAGTTATTTAGTTAGTTAGTTAGTTAGTTAGTTAGTAAGTAAGTAACAAGTTATTTGTCACCACATACATTTATCACTGGATACATTAGTCACCACATAAATTAGTCACCACATACATTTGGCACCACAGAAATTTGTCACCACAGACATTTGTTCTCACAGATATTGGGTGTTTAAAGAAAAACAGGTGGAGTGACCAGTAGTGTGATGAATGTGTAAAAAAAACAGAGGAAAAGAGAACATGCACTACCGTGGAAGACAAGACATAACGTTATATCAGACATAAAGAAACTGTGACTTGCAGTCAAACACGTTACATATGATATGAAAAAATAGTGAGTAATACGGTATACTTATTTTATATATATATAACCATCGGCGAGTAGACAGACCGTAGGTAGCAAGGAATCATGATTTGTCTGTTGTTTGGTAAATAATTAATGTCATGTACTGGACGCTGTTTTACTGAACATCTTCTCTCGTGCTTGAATCTGCCAATATTGGATAGACAGATTAGACCACTGAAAGAACAAGATGCATTTGTTGTTCATCTCATTCCTTCTGTGCCTTTTGTCTTCTGATGTCAAAATTACTTTTTCCTGGAATGTTACTGAGCCATTTCTTAATTGTTGGTCTTCGTGTGCTGTTGTGTGTAACGGGCATAGAACTGAAGGCAGCGCCGTGAGTAAGATAGTAGTGCTGTTTGTGACATGAAACAGACATAGAGGTGAAGGCAGCCTGTAAGTAAGATAGAGATACTGTTTGTGACATGAAACAGACATAGAGGTGAAGGCAGCCCGTGAGTAAGATAGAAGTGCTGTTTGTGACATGAAACAGACATAGAGGTGAAGGCAGCCCCGTAAGTAAGATAGAAGTGCTGTTTGTGACATGAAACAGACATAGAGGTGAAGGCAGCCCGTGAGTAAGATAGAGGTACTGTTTGTGACATGAAACAGACATAGAACTGAAGGCAGCCCCGTGAGTAAGATAGAGGTACTGTTTGTGACATGAAACAGACATAGAGGTGAAGGCAGCCCGTGAGTAAGATAGAGGTGCTGTTTGTGACATGAAACAGACATAGAGGTGAAGGCAGCCCGTGAGTAAGATAGAGGTGCTGTTTGTGACATGAAACAGACATAGAGGTGAAGGCAGCCCGTGAGTAAGATAGAGGTACTGTTTGTGACATGAAACAGACATAGAGGTGAAGGCAGCCCCGTGAGTAAGATAGAAGTGCTGTTTGTGACATGAAACAGACATAGAGGTGAAGGCAGCCCGTGAGTAAGATAGAGGTACTGTTTGTGACATGAAACAGACATAGAACTGAAGGCAGCCCCGTGAGTAAGATAGAGATACTGTTTGTGACATGAAACGGACATAGAGGTGAAGGCAGCCCGTGAGTAATATAGAAGTGCTGTTTGTGACATGAAACGGACATAGAACTGAAGGCAGCCCCGTGAGTAAGATAGAGATACTGTTTGTGACATGAAACGGACATCGAACTGAAGGCAGCCCGTAAGATAGAAACAGAGAGAACAACACGAGTTAACAATGACTGAGGCTACCGGCGTGGCGGGAGATAAATCTTCCCCAACTCTCGAAAGCGTAGAGAAAAGAAAAAATTAAAGAAGATTTATGTGTTTTTTATTGTTTTTTATTTATCTAAAAATCATCGTTATCCCATGTTGTGTTGCATTTTATTTGTTTTGAACTCGTTTCATTGTCCGTTGTCATGGAAATGTGATTTGTGCATGTTCTGTTCAGCCTTAGTAACGTTGATGAGCGATGACAGTTGTGTAAACATGAATAATTGGTGTATGTTGATTGTTGTATTAGACAACACAATATCGCATATATAAGAAATACAATACAAGCATTGTGTTGATGTTTGATAGTGTTTCTACCTCACCTTTGATTGATTGTATTAATACAAGAAATATTAGCGTTTTCTTTTCCTTGCCAAATCGTTCTAACGGTCTGCTGTCTCAGGCAACACAATATCTCATGTAACAACTACACCATAGCCATTGTGATGTTATTTTATAGTGACTACCTGGCGTTTGATTGATTGTATCAAGACAAGAAATATTGTGTGTGTTCATGTTACCAAATCGTTGTGACGATCCCATGGGCGGTGCAATATTATCATGGCCGTCTAGGAGACGACAACGTAACGTTAGTTATAACAAGGCAGCAACATAAATACATGGATACTTTATAGTCACTCTCACTTCAAGTTGATCAATTGTATTAGTACATGATATATTGTGTGTCTGTGTTGCCAAATCGTTCTGACATGGCCGCTGCAGTACCATCTTACACGTCTAAGTTAAAAGCTACATCAAATATAACAATAGCAATATAAATAAAGAGTGGTTATTTTATAGTGACTCACCTTTACAGCCCATGGCTTGAGTGAAGGATTAAAATATTGAAATGGATATTCGCTATAACAATCGGTCTGGCAACATCATGGGCAGGCCGATAGTTACCTTTTAACAAATTCAGTACGGAAGGTTATTATCAATTTACTGGTAGAGATATCAGAGACAAAATTGTATATGTTTTTAAATGAAAGAACATCTACATGTTTATATTTATCTAACATATAACATAGTATATATGAATTTTTAGATAATTAAACAAAAAATTAGATTTTGCCAATACCAAGATGATAATACATATAAAAATCATATGGTTTGATGACAGTTTACAGTAATCAAATTAAAAGTGACGCACTGTGCGGCTAAACGTACATGACCGAAATCGGCATGGCACATGATGCGTCGAAACGTACGGAGAGAGTTAAGTATGTTAGCAGATAAAGGATGACGAGTATTTGGAAAAGCTTGTACCCCTAGTCTACAGAGGTAGTGGTTTATGTAGAGACACATAGTGTCATGTATTTGAGATTTGAAATGTTCAGCCAATGTGCTTAGCTTCTGTACATGGAGATAAGAGTTCATTGATGATATACATAATCAGTTCTGCTCAATGGAATTGAATCATGGACAAACAAATGAAAAGACGATTAGAGGTCACAGAGAGGAAAGATCTGCGAAGAATGTTGACAGTTCCATGGAGAGAAAAAAAAACGATGAGGAAATTCTCAAAGAGGCCAAAACAAGAAAGAGAGCTCCTAAATAACATCAGAAAAAAACAATCGACATTTTCTTTCTAGAACATCATGAGAAGAGGAAAATTGGAATATTTTATCACAACTGCAAAATACAGGGTAAAAAAGAGATCACGGACGACAAAGAGAGAAGATATAAAATAGTATACGGTAAACTGTCAACGAAATTGATATAATGCACACAGAGGGCAGAAAGTTATTGAGTTATTGAGTTATTTGCGGGTCATCATCATTGCACTTCGAACATGTCCATAGGTGCTCAGATCCCCTCCTCAGCAATTCCCTCAGTGTCCAGCGACTGACGACTCCAGTTCTATGTTGGTTGATAAGTCTTCTTACACGGCCACCAAGTTTCTCATTTCTGGCTGTGCCCATCTTAACTCCCATTTCCATCATCCGAAGAAGTGACGTTGATCTGTGTTTGTCGAAGTCCTGTGCTCTTCCCACATCTCGAAGGGCATTGATGATGTCCGCCCGATAGAGGGCAGAGAATTGTGGATGGACATGATAGCCAATTCCAAACGGTACGATACATGATGATGCAGATGTGTTTAGTGTGCAAGACAAGGACATCTTATGTTCACAACGGGACTTAAAGTTAAGCGTTGGACTACCAACTAACCTACACCAGCTGAATTACTTTTGATAATCCCCGATTTCCTTCTCTTTTATTGAAACAATAACCAGCATTACAAATAAAGATCACTCACCTGTGCTGGCCAGGTATAAAGATATTTGCTCAGTATTTCACACATGCAGTCACATTATATATGTTGTCATCATCATCATCATGTGCCATACCGGTTGGCGTAGGCGATCATGTCCTTCCACAATGTTCTATCTACAGTGCATCGTATCAGTTATGTTGTTGACTGTTGTTCATGCCATGACACCAAGCTATCCAGTATTTTCTCTCTTTGTTATCCACGATCTCTCTTTCCTTTTATTTTGCCAGGTGTAACCAAGTATTCCAACTTTCCTCTTCTCATGATGAGCTTAAAAAGTGTTGATTGTTTCTTTCTGATATTTCGTAGGAGCTCCCTTTTTGTGTTGGCCTCTTTGAGAACTTCCTCATTGGTCTTTTTAGCTGTCCAGGGAACTTTCAACATTCTTCTGAGAAATCCCATCTCTGTGGCCTCTAATCGTCTTTTCATTTGTTTGTCTACTGTCCATGATTCGCTTCCATACATCAGAATTGGTTCTATATATCACCGATGAACTCTCCGATGAATCCTCATTTCTATTGTCATAGATTTGTCGCATAAGATATTTTTCATTTTCTGAAATGTTGTCACCAGGAAGAACCTAAAAAAAAACATAAAACAACGGAATATTTACAACTTCACTATGGAAAAAAATAACAGGAATCGATTAGAGAAAAAATACAATCTGACTTCATGTCCTAACCTGGTGACAGTAACGCACATAAACACATAAATACAACTGAATGGAACATTATGAATGTTAACAATAACAAAACAAAAATAATAAATAAAATAAAATAAAATGATAACAATAAAATACAAAAATATTTGTTAATAATTTTAAAATTATATTCTTCTTGTTCCTTCTAACGATCCCTATGCTAAAGATGTGAGACAGAGAGAGGAGCCGACTCAATGAGTTTAGTAGTTAGCAGGAGGCCATCAAATATTCCCAATTGAATTTAGTTGTTAGCTGGGGGCCATCAAATGTTCCCCAATGAATTTAGTTGTTAGCTGGGGGCCATCATATGTTCCCCAATGAATTTAGTTGTTAGCTGGGGGCCATCAAATGTTCCCCAATGAATTTAGTTGTTAGCTGGAGGTCATCAAATGTTTCCCAATGAATTTAGTAGTTAGCAGCAGGCCATGAAATGTTTCCCATTGAATTTAGTTGTTAGCTGGAGGTCATCAAATGTTTCCCAATGAATTTAGTTGTTAGCTGGAGGTCATCAAATGTTTCCCAATGAATTTAGTTGTTAGCTGGAGGTCATCAAATGTTTCCCAATGAATTTAGTAGTTAGCAGGAGGCAATCAAATGTTCCCCAATGAATTTAGTTGTTACCTGGAGGTCATCAAATGTTTCCAAATGAATTTAGTTGTTAGCTGGAGGTCATCACATGTTTCCAAATGAATTTAGTTGTTAGCAGGAGGCCATCAAATAAATGTTTCCCAATGAATTTAGTTGTTAGCTGGAGGTCATCAAATGTCCCCCAATGAATTTAGTAGTTAGCAGGAGGCCATCAAATGTTCCCAATGAATTTAGTTGTTAGCTGGAGGCCATCAAATGTCCCCCAATGAATTTAGTAGTTAGCAGGAGGCCATCAAATGTTCCCCAATGAATTTAGTTGTTAGCTGGAGGCCATCAAATGTCCCCCAATGAATTTAGTAGTTAGCAGGAGGCCATCAAATGTTCCCAATGAATTTAGTTGTTAGCTGGAGGCCATCAAATGTCCCCCAATGAATTTAGTAGTTAGCACGAGGCCATCAAATGTTTCCCAATGAATTTAGTTGTTAGCTGGAGGTCATCAAATGTCCCCCAATGAATTTAGTAGTTAGCAGGAGGCCATCAAATGTTCCCAATGAATTTAGTTGTTAGCTGGAGGCCATCAAATGTCACCCAATGAATTTAGTTGTTAGCGGGAGGCCTTCATATGTTCCCCATTGAAGTTAGTGGTTTAGCACGAGGCCATCAAATGTTCCCCCATAGTTTGTCTCCACATTGTCTCTCTCGTGACCAAAATTCCTTTTCGAACTATCTAGAGCTCACATGTTGGAAGGACAATATTCTCTTGTCTGTAGATCGCCTTGACCTTGAAACTGTGGGGGTGTAGTTATTTCATTCTGTATAGGTGGGTATTCAGTCACGTGTCATAATCGGAGTCGCTAGATTATGATCTATAGTTTTTTTTTTCTTTAAGTTCATTATATGATCTTGTGGGACTGTTCGGTTTAGTCTGCTATACATTTCTATATGCTACTGAGATAAGTGTTATGTGCACACCTTGAGCTGTGCGCTTAATCTGTTTTGATCATGGTTCTATATTCCGATTACTTACAATGAATGATGATATCGTATGATAGGGAACATATGGCTATGTTCACTTTCTATGCAGTTTCGCCTTATGTCTTTTGGCGTGTGTTGAGATTGCTATGATGGGGGCTACAGCTACCTTTCTTTGTTTAGAGATGAGATAGTAATTCGGATGATTCCACTGGCACGGGCGGTTGAACAATTATGGATTTTAATTCGTTTGCAGTGATACCGGGGCCTTCCATAACCATAACATTTCTATATGTCTATTTGAATTGTGTTTATGCTTTCTTCATTGATAACCTGTGATAGAAATTGTTCTTCATTGATAACCTGTGATAGAAATTGTTCTTCATTGAGTACCTGCTTTTGCTAGTTTATCAGCCTCTTCAACTCAGACTATACCAGAATGGACAAGGACCCCAGCGCTACTTCTATTTGTGATGGTTCAGCTCTTCCACAACCTACTTCGTTAGTTACTTGATGATGATGGACCATTATATTAAAATGCTTGCTCTCCTTCCTGATTGTTTTTTGTGAGACCTGTCAATGAATACATATGGCCACTGTGGGTGAGCTATTAACTTTCATCATCATCTTTGAGTGCCGTCTTCGCATCGAAGGTTGGCTACCATGGAGCGCCAGTCTGCTCTGTCTCTTGCCTGATAGAGCAGGTTGTCATATATGACCTTTGCATCTTTTGATATCACTCGTCCATGTTAGACTTGGGCTGCTCTTTTATCTTGTATGTTCCCTTCCAAGATTCCCTTTTACAAATTCATTGTCCCTAGAAAAGATATCTGGCTCGACTGTTACAAATATTTAACATGCGGAGAGTTGATCTCGCCTCACCTGTTCGACTGATCGAGCAAGTGACACTCAAAGCATTGTTGAAGCTGAAGTTTTAGTGACACTTTTACATTGAGAAAAATATGATTCTCACACTGCTTATACATACATACATATATACATTCATACATACATACATACATACACACATTCATACATCCATACATACATACATCCATATATACATACATACATACACACATACACATATACATACATACATATATACATACATACACACACATTCATACATACACATACACACACGTACATTCAGCAGACATACATACGTACATACATATACACACACACATATATACATACATACACACATTCATACATACAACACACATACATACATAATTACATACATACATACACACATACATGCATCCACACATACACACGTACATACACACATACATACATACATCTACACATATATCCACACATACATACATACATACACACATACATACACACACATACACATGCATACACACATACATGCATCATCATCATCATCAAGTGCCATACCGGTCCGGGTAGGTGATCATGTCCCTCCACAATCTTCTATCTACAGTGCATCATATCAGTTCTGTTGTTGACTGTTTTCCATGCCATGACACCAAGTTATCCAGTATTTTCTCTCTTTGTCGCCCACGATCTCTCTTTCCTTTTATTTTGCCAGTTGTAACCAAGTATTCCAACTTTCCTCTTCTCATGATGTGCCCGAAAAATGTTGATTGCTTCTTTCTGATGTTTTTAAGAGCTCCCTTTTTGTGTTGGCCTCTTTGAGAACAACAACATACATGCATAGACACACACATACACACATACATGCATAGACACACACATACACACATACATGCATAGACACACACATACACACATACATGCATAGACACACACATACACACATACATGCATAGACACACACATACACACATACATGCACAGATACTATAAAGCATGCCACGTACACATAATAGGCGAGTGGCGTTTATAAAACCCACCACACTACAACAAAACGTTTCGATATGAAGGGCCACTGCTCCTCCACGCTGTTAATACCTACTCAGCTCAGCAAGCCACATACCTAACTCTTTTTGTTGGCTTCATCCGCATGTGAGCGTTTGTATATTGAGCCCACGTTCCATTAGCCCCAAGCCAGCACGTTAATCGTTGCATGCACATATCCCGCATACATTCGCTCTAACTCCGGCTCACATGATCATATTTCACCAACAAAGCGGTACTTCTCCATAACTTTCATTCTTATGCTAAACAAACACTGGTACTTGAGTAATCACTCGAAAAAACACTCAGCAAGGAAAATTAAATATGCAGTCTGGCTCAGGAGCGATAATAGTTGTATGTTGGGCTGATACAAGCACTACAATTATGTTATTTATGAGGAACAGTTCAAGGATGCAACATAATCATTCATCATCATCATTATAATCATCATAATCATCATCATCATTATTATCATAATAATCATCAACATCATTATCATCGTCATCATCATCATTATTAGCATCATTATCATCGTCATCATTATCATCATCATCATCGTTATTATTATCATCACAATCGTCATTATTATCATCATTATCATCATCATTATCATCATCATCATCATTATCATCATCATAATCATCATCATCATTATTATCATAATAATCATCAACATCATTATCATCGTCATCATCATCATTATTAGCATCATTATCACCATCATCATTATCATCATCATCATTATCATCATCATCATCGTTATTATTATCATCACAATCATCATTATCATCATCATCATTATCATCATCATCATCGTTATTATTATCATCACAATCGTCATTATTATCATCATCATTATCATCATCATCATCATTATTATTATCATTATCACCATCATCATTATCATCATCATCATCGTTATTATTATCATCACAATCGTCATTATTATCATCATCATCATCATCATCATTATTATCATCATCATCATTATTATTATTATCATCATCATTATCATCATCATCATTATTATTATCATCATCATCATTATTATCATCATCATCATTATTATCATCATCATCATCATTATCATCATCATCATCATCATCATTATCATCATTGAGTGTTGTCCCTACATCGAAGGTTGGCTACCATGGAGCGCCATTCAGCTCTGTCACTTGCTTTGATAGCGCAGGTTATGATAGTCTAACTTGTCCATCTTTTTATGTTGCTCCTCCATGTTAGTATTGATCTGCATCTGTCTCTTGTACCCTGTATTTTTCCTTCCAAGATTACTTTTAGTAGGCTACTGGTCTCTTGTAACAGCTGATGGACAGTTCAAGGAAGCAACATAGTGTATAGATTTATATTTCTTGCATTTAACAGCCATCACAAAGTACTCATGATGTGAAATTGAAAACGAAACCAGAAAACAGTTTTATTTTTATAGAATTTATATTGCTAACAAATGTCATGTTATTTTTAAATTTCAAATAGCTAGATATAACTTTGCTTTTGTCTGTCCAGTTCTGAACTATGAATAGCCCAAAATATGTATACATGTTTGTGTTAATGTATGTGTCAGGGTGTACAATACAACTAGACAATATGTTTAAATGGTTTAGTTCAAACCTAGGACATAGAACATATTTATAGTATACTTTAAAAGCAACGGCATGCGTTATTTATATATTTTACAAATTTCAATCAGACATTTTACAACATAATATACAATATGTTATATAGCTGGAATACAAACGCGAATCATAAAAAAAACACGTACTGGCAACAAACAGCAGCTATACGAATTAGCAACCAAACAGGACAATTCAAATATATAAAACAAGGAGTCAGACAAGGCTGTGTTCTATCACCGGATTTGTTTTCACTTTACTGCGAAAATATTATTACATCTATAGTAGACCAAAAAAAATGGAAGTCAACGGTCACAGCATAAATAATTTGCGATATGCAGATGACATTGTCTTAATAGCAGAGACAGAGAATGAACAACAAGAAACGATAGATATAATAGTAAAAGAAAGCAAGAAAAAATGACTCAGTCTGAATAGTAAGAAAACAGAAGAAATGGTCATATCGAAAAAACAATCTTCACCGTCATGCAGCATAAAAATAAATAGGACAAATTTGAAAAAAGTGCAACGTTTGAAATACTTGGGCACAATAATTACATCAGATGGGAGATGCACCACAGAAATAAAAAGTAGAATAGTTCAGGGCAAAATAGCATTTCAGAAAATGAAAAATATTTTTTGCAACAAATCTATATCAATAGAAATGAGAAAGAGAGTTCATCGGTGCTATATAGAACTAATTCTGACCTATGGAAGCGAATCATGGACAGTACACAAACAAATGAAAAGACGACTAGAGGCCACAGAGATGGGATCTCTCAGAGCAATAATGAAAGTTCCCTGGACAGCAAAAAGACAAATAAGGAAATTCTCAAAAAGGCCAACACAAAAAGGGAGCTCCTAAAAAACATCAGAAAGAAACAATCAACATTTTTCGGGCACATCATGAGAAGAGGAAAGTTGGGATACTTGGTTACAACTGGCAAAATAAAAGAAAGGAAAGATCGCAGACTACAAAGAGAGAAAATACTAGATAGCTTGGTTTCATGGCATGTCAACAACAGAACTGATACGATGTACTATAGATAGAATAATTGTGGAAGGACATGATCGCCTATGCCAACCAGTATGGCACATGATGATGATGATGATGGAATGCAAATAGCTGCAAATAATATAATCGTATGTGTTCAATTCAAATAACCGCTATATAATATACTCGTATGTGTTCAATTTAAATAACTGCTATATAATATACTCGTATGTGTTCAATTTAAATAACTGCTATATAATATACTTGTATGTGTTCAATTTAAATAACTGCTATATAATATACTTGTATGTGTTCAATTCAAATAACTGCTATATAATATATATTTTTGTGAGATATTAAAATATCCGTCAATAAACATGTATAGTTTAGTACATAACAAAGGGATCGTATTTTTGTGAAAGAAAACTCTTGCGGAGAGTGAAATGTATTATAACTGAAACAGCAATATCAAGAAATGGAGAGGTATCGACTTCGTTGAATTGTAGGTAGCAGCAAGACAGATGGAGATATCATTGTAATGACAGTGTCAAGAAATAAAACGGTGTTGACCTCGATTCAATCATCATGTGAGCCCGTGTTTCATCCGTTTTGATCGTGTTTCGATACGATGAACGATGATATCGTATGACATGGAACAGTTGGCTGTGTTCACTTTCTGTGCGGTTTCGCCTTATGTCTTTTGGCGTGTGTTGAGGATGCTATGATGGGGACTACAGCTGCCTTTCTTTGTTTAGGAGATGAGTTAGTAATTCGGATGATTCCACTGGCACGGGCGGTTGAGAAATTATGGATTTTAATTCGTTTGCAGTGATACTGGGGCCTTCCATAACCATAACAATCATGAACAGCAAAGACAGAGAGAGAGCCACAATTGAAGGGGAATAATTGTGTCCGCAACTTCTGCCCCAGGACGTATCAAGTCATGAGATAGGTGAACTAACGTGTGGTCACCACACACAAACAAACCAAAACCCATTACACCCACCCACACACAAACACACACATACTCATACACAATTACACACTCGCACATTTGTAGAAAAAATGATTGATCCATCGCTAATCATTCATTGATTCTGTGCCCCTCTCCTCCCATCATTCTAAATGTTATGTTATGTTATATTATGTTATGTTACGTTAAGTTACATTATGATATGTTACGTTATGTTATGTTATGTTATGTTATGTTATGTTATGTTATGTTATGTTATGTTAGGATCATCATCACTGCACCACATACGAATCAATATGTGATCCGATTTGCCCCCACAATGTCTAGAATCATGACCCCTGTACACGAACTCCGCAGCACGGACATCCATCTATGTCGGTAGTTTTTCTTGCTGACTGTTTTCGGCGGCTTTTGTTCCATTATCTGAAAATTCATATACAATATGTTATGTGTTAGACAAATATAAACGTGTAGATAGACATGTAAAACCATGAAAAATGTTGTCTCTGAAATAGTTTCCGTTTCATTGATGAAAGCATTGACTGCTGAAAGAGTTAAAGAAGCCACACAGTTTTTAACGGGTTTTTTTTTTTGCGTTCGAACCCGTCACCTCTTGCGAGATCCCTAGATATTCAGAACTAAATTTTGCGTGTTAATCCGTTTTTCTCTAGCAGCCAAGCGCACAGAGGTCCCTCGCTGCACAGGCATATTTCTTCGTCTTCGGAGTTGCTCATATATTTTCTGTCGATGAGTAATTGACGTTTCAAACCGGGCCTTGTGAGACCAAGGATGGTTGCTACAGAAAGAAATCATAATAAAAATCCCAACTGGTGCAGCCGGGATTTGAACTCACAACATCTCTGTCTCGAAACTGGTGCCTTGCCTCGAGACCAACCAGTCCCCACAACCATACTGTTTTCAGGTGAACTGTAATGGAGCATATATCAGAATCTTTAAAGCAAATAAAGTTCAAGGGCACACTAAAGATGTCATAAAGTATTGTTGGACCGACTGTGATGCTTAGGAGATTGCTGCTGCTAATGGCTCAACCTGACATACCAAGACATCTGTTGCTAATGGCTCAACCTGACATACCAAGACATCTGTTGCTAATGGCTCAACCTGACATACCAAGACATCTGTTGCTAATGGCTCAACCTGACATACCAAGACATCTGTTGCTAATGGCTCAACCTGACATACCAAGACATCTGTTGCTAATGGCTCAACCTGACATACCAAGACTGCTGCTGTTAATGGCTCAACCTGACATACCAAGACATCTGTTGCTAATGGCTCAACCTGACATACCAAGACATCTGTTGCTAATGGCTCAACCTGACATACCAAGACTGCTGCTGCTAATGGCTCAACCTGACATACCAAGACATCTGTTGCTAATGGCTCAACCTGACATACCAAGACATCTGTTGCTAATAGCTCAACCTGACATACCAAGACTTCTGTTGCTAATGGCTCAACCTGACATACCAAGACTGCTGCTGCTAATGGCTCAGCCTGACATACCAAGACTGCTGCTGATAATGGCTCAGCCTGACATACCAAGACTGCTGCTGATAATGCCTCAGCCCGACATACCAAGACTGCTGCTGCTAATGGCTCAGCCTGACATACCAAAACTGCTGCTGCTAATGGCTCAGCCTGACATACCAAGACTGTTGTTGCTAATGGCTCAGCATGACATACCAAGACTGCTACTGCTAATGGCTCAGGGTGACAAACCAAGATTGCTGCTGCTAATGGCCCAGCCTGACATACCAAGACTGCTGCTGCTAATGGCTCAGCCGGACATACAAAGACTGCTGCTGCTAATGTCTCAGCCTGACATACCAAGACTGCTGCTGCTAATGGCTCAGTCTGACATACCAAGACTGCTGCTGCTAATGGCTCAGCCTGACATAACAAGATTGCTGCTGCTAATGGCTCAGCCTGACATACCAAGACTGCTGCTGCTAATGGCTCAGCCTGACAAACCAAGATTACTGCTGCTAATGGCTCAGCCGGACATACCAAGACTGCTGCTGCTAATGGCTCAGCATGACATACCAAGATTACTGCTGCTAATGGCTCAGCCGGACATACCAAGACTGCTGTTGCTAATGGCTCAGCATGACATACCAAGACTGCTGCTGCTAATGTCTCAGCCTGACATACCAAGATTGCTGCTGAAGGTTCCACAAGTTCTGTACACAAATTATCATCTTCAGAAGTCTTCTACTGCCTCTTCTACTTCTTCTTCTTAGCGTCCTCCCGTTAAACGGGCGTATATGCGCTGTGTCGCTAGCTTCTATCCATCGTGCATCGTATCACTTCTGTTGTTGACTGTTTTCCATGCCATGTCACCAAGCTATCCAGTATTTTCTCTCTTTGTCGTCCGCGAATTCTCTTTCCCTGTATTTTGCCAGTTACAACCAAGTATTGTAACTTTACTCTTTTCATGATGTGCCTGGAAAATTTTGATTGCTTCTTTCTGATGTTCCCTAGGAGCTTCCTTTTAGTGTTGGTCTCTTTTAGAATGTCCTCGTTGGTCTTTTTAGCTGTCAAGTGAACATCCAACATTCTCCTGAGAAATCCCATCTCTGTGGCCTCTAATCGTCTTTTCATCTGTTTGTTTACTGTCCATGATTCGCTTCCATAGGTCAAGAATTGGCTCTATACAGAACCGATAAACTCTCTTTTCAATTATCTTTACCTTTGAAAAATATCCCCTACTGTTGGAATTGAACCCAAGAGCTTTCTGTCCACAGGCGAGCGTCTTACCTCTAGATTACACATCCCCCAAATTCTAATTTGTTCCATCTAATAAAACATCATTGATTTCTCCCACAAATTTGTCCGTCTAAAACTTCCATTATCGCCCTACAGTTCCCCTCCGACTGTATTTGTATTTGTAACCCACTCAGAAAAAAAGGCAATGCTAATTCTTATTACGCTTGTCCGATCCTGTAGCGCGGCCATGCAGTTTCGAATATCAAATCACAGAGTGAGCTAATTTGGAGCTGTCATGATAGCCGGGCACGTTATCTGTCGACGAATTATCATTGTCGTGTGCTGTGCGCTGTAGCGTCGAGAACAATATTTATTTCGCAAGTACGCATATTAGGAGCATGTTAATCTTTATGTTTTATTGACAGCCTGAGTTGAGGACAGGTTTAGATCACAGTAAATGTTTGAGAGGAAAATTACACATATTTAGGGAGTTAGGTTTATGAGTAAGGGCATGATGATAATGCTCATGATAATGATGGTGATAATCTTGATGATAATGATAATGCTGTTTAGAGTTGATGATGATGATGATGATGATGATGATGATGATGATGATAAGGTTGATGACGATGATGCTTATTATTATTACGATGATGATGAAAATGATAACAATGCTGACGATAATGATGATGCTAATGATGGTGATACTGATTGCAGCGACGGTGTTAATGCTGATGATGATAACACTGCTAGTGATGACGATGGTAATGATATTGATAATAATCTATGATGCTGATTACGATGATTGTGATCTTGATTACGATGATTGTGATGCTTATTACGATGATTGTGATGCTGATTGCGATGATTGTGATGCTGATTACGATGATTGTGATGCTGATTGCGATGATTGTGATGCTGATTGCGATGATTGTGATGCTGATTACGATGATTGTGATGCTGATTGCGATGATTGTGATGCTGATTGCGATGATTGTGATGCTGATTACGATGATTGTGATGCTGATTGCGATGATTGTGATGCTGATTGCGATGATTGTGATGCTGATTACGATGATTGTGATGCTGATTGCGATGATTGTGATGCTGATTACGATGATTGTGATGCTGATTGCGATGATTGTGATGCTGATTACGATGATTGTGATGCTGATTACGATGATTGTGACGCAGATCACGATGATTGTGATGCTGATTGTGACAATGATAATGCTGATGATGATGCCGATGTTAATGATGACACTTTAGTCTTTAGACGAACGCAAGAAAGAGAGAGACAACGAATTCGATGTGAAGTGGTCAGAGTGGTCACCATTTATCCTCTCCGCTCAGGGATGTGATTCACAGTAGGCACAGTAGTTGCTTAGGAGCCGCGATAGCTCAGTTGTTAGTGAACTGGACTACAAAGGACAAGAGGTAGGGTTCGATCCTAACCGACGGCTTCCGGTTCACCCAGCCTTTAATGGGTACCGGATTTTTTTTCTGGGAAAGTAAAGCGGCATGGGCGTAATACCGACCACATTAACCCATAAACCATATGCCGAAGGTCTGTAAAATGTATGGTCACTAACACCATATTCTCTATACGCCACTTGGCATGACGTGGATACTTTACTTTTTTTTAAAACAGTGGTTGCTTCTGTAAACCAGCACGAAACCGCCCCCACCCTTGTTTATCTAAAAATAACCGTATGCAAAGAGGATTTATTGTACATCTTTTCCAATTGTATTTTTAAAAGTGTCTTTTATATTTGTTTAACTGTCTATAAATTAGTTATATTTTTTCAGGTGTTTAAAATAACTACTGTTTTCTTTCGTGTATTCATCTCGCTGTTATTTGTGATATGAACCATTTAATGAAACGTTTCAGTTCTCACCCTGTATCATGTTCGTTCACTGCTTTAAACAATTTGGTGATATTTATCATCATTGATTTTATGTTTCTTTACAACAGAATTGCTCATGTTTCTTTACAACAGCATTACTTATATTTCTTTACAACAGAATTGTTCGTGTTTCTTTACAACAGAATTGCTCATATTTCTTTACAACAGAATTGTTCGTGTTTCTTTACAACAGAATTGCTCATATTTCTTTACAACAGAATTGTTCGTGTTTCTTTACAACAGAATTGCTCATATTTCTTTACAACAGAATTGCTCATGTTTCTTTACAACAGCATTACTTATATTTCTTTACAACAGAATTGCTCATATTTCTTTACAACAGAATTGCTCATATTTCTTTACAACAGAATTGCTCATGTTTCTTTACAACAGCATTACTTATATTTCTTTACAACAGAATTGTTCGTGTTTCTTTACAACAGAATTGCTCATATTTCTTTACAACAGAATTGTTCGTGTTTCTTTACAACAGAATTGCTCATATTTCTTTACAACAGAATTGCTCATGTTTCTTTACAACAGCATTACTTATATTTCTTTACAACAGAATTGCTCATATTTCTTTACAACAGAATTGCTCATATTTCTTTACAACAGAATTGCTCATATTTCTTTACAACAGAATTGCTCATGTTTCTTTACAACAGAATTGCTCATGTTTCTTTACAACAGCATTACTTATATTTCTTTACAACAGAATTGTTCGTGTTTCTTTACAACAGAATTGCTCATATTTCTTTACAACAGAATTGTTCGTGTTTCTTTACAACAGAATTGCTCATATTTCTTTACAACAGAATTGCTCATGTTTCTTTACAACAGAATTGCTCATGTTTCTTTACAACAGCATTACTTATATTTCTTTACAACAGAATTGTTCGTGTTTCTTTACAACAGAATTGCTCATATTTCTTTACAACAGCATTACTTATATTTCTTTACAACAGAATTGTTCGTGTTTCTTTACAACAGCATTGCTCGTTTTTCTTTACAACAGAATTGCTCGTGTTTCTTTACAACAGCATTGCTCGTGTTTCTTTACAACAGCATTGCTCGTGTTTCTTTACAACAGCATTGCTCGTGTTTCTTTACAACAGCATTGCTCGTGTTTCTTTACAACAGAATTGCTCGTGTTTCTTTACAACAGAATTGCTCGTGTTTCTTTACAACAGCATTGCTCGTGTTTCTTTACAACAGCATTGCTCGTGTTTCTTTACAACAGCATTGCTCGTGTTTCTTTACAACAGAATTGCTCGTGTTTCTTTACAACAGAATTGCTCGTGTTTCTTTACAACAGCATTACTCATGATTCTTTACAACAGCATTGCTCATATTTCTTTACAACAGCATTGCTCATATTTCTTTACAAAATAATTACTCATGTTTCTTTACAAAATAATTACTCATGTTTCTTTACAACAGATTAACTCATGTTTCTTTGCAACAGATTTACTCCTGTTTCTTTACAACAGATTTACTCCTGTTTCTTATCTCGAAAAATAGAAGGAAATATTGTTAAATGACAAAAGAGCAACAAATTGTACATATCATTAGTCCACATCAAAGCTTACAGGATTGTATTCCTATTTTTATTTTATTTCGCATTCTAGTTCCAAATTATTATTTTTTTTTAATTATTTTTTTTTTTAATTTTTCATACACATCTGTGTGTGTCTTGTATGTTTGTTCCTGCTGAAGGCCTGTTGAGCCGAAACGTTGTTCTAATTTGTGTTGTTCACTTATTACTTAAAGTTTTACCCATACCGTTTTTTTTTTCTATTTTTTTACTCTCTATATATTTTTCCCCCCAGTTCTCCGTAGCATATCATGAAAGATATAAATATATACATATATAGCATAGTATCTATCTATCATAGTATGCAAGACAACAAATGAGACTTATGAAGCATGACTAAAGAACAATGAACACATTGCCGAAGAATATCATTGAGCATTGTTTTGTTTATATTAATAAAAACGGTAGTGTGTGTCTGAAACACAATCTTGATGTTAGAAACTTTAGAATCGTATAATTAACAGCTACATTTGTATTGCCCTTCAAGCTAAGCATAGTTTTTGTACTGTTTTCTAAGCATATTACGTTAGTTTTTATTTTATAATAATAGTTCTATCTGCTATCCCGTGTGTTTACCTTGTAATAAGTTTCTAAACTGCTTGATAATTGTGTCGTTTAATATCGTGAACAAATAATGGAGAGCAGTCTTTCTCTTTATCATTAATATCTTTCTTTTAAGTGTAACAATCTTAATTTCTAATTAATCTCTAATTATTTCGCCATATTTTTCCTCATAGGTTCAGTAGCTGTTTATTTGTATGTAGATGTTACCAAGTTATTGTTTTGCCCATTTTGTTTATTATTTCAGAATTTGATCGGCATAATTTAGACAAGAAAAGCCATCAAGTCCCAATGGTGTTAGTTGCCATATTTATTTAGTTGTCGCTAGTTGTTGGGACAATGTGGTCATTATTACGCCAGTGCTGTCGTTCTCAAAACAACGGGTAGTTATTTATAGCTCGATGAATAGAGAAGTCGCGTGTCCACTTTTGTTCTCAGTTAGCCAACCATTGCTGTTGCGCCACTCACTATTTTGTAATTATCAACACATTGTCCACCAGTTCAATATTCTGTTAATTAAGGCTTTTAGCGTTTTATCTATCAGTTCATTCTTCTATCAGTTAAAGTTTAAAGTGTCTTGTCTATCAATTCATTATTTTATTAGTTAAAGTTTAAAGTGACTTGTCTATCAATTCATTATTTTATCAGTTAAAGTTTAAAGTGACTTGTCTATCAATTCTTTATTCTGTCAGTTAAAGTTTAAAGTGACTTGTCTATCAATTCATTTTTCTGTTAGTTAAAGTTTAAAGTGACTTGTGCATCAGATCATTATTCTGTCAGTTAAAGTTTAAAGTGACTTGTTTATCAATTCATTATTCTGTCAGTTAAAGTTTAAAGTGACTTGTGTATCAATTCATTATTCTGTCAGTTAAAGTTTAAAGTGACTTGTGTATCAATTCATTATTCTATCAGTTAAAGTTTAAAGTGACTTGTCTATTAATTCATTATTCTATCAGTTAAAGTTTAAAGTGACTTGTCTATCAATTCAGTATTCTATTAGTTAAAGTTTAAAGTGACTTGTTTATCAATTCAGTATTCTATTAGTTAAAGTTTAAAGTGACTTGTTTATCAGTTGAGTATTTGTCATACATTCTTTACTAGTTCACTGTTTAGTTTAATATTAAAGATGAAAGGAAGTGTATTACATGAAAACATTCGATTACAGAGTACGGGAGAAAACCAGAAATAGATAGATAGATGAGATTAAAGAGACACGAATCTAATCTACTCTGACAGCAAATAAAGTTGTACAATTAACGCACGAAATATAATTACATGCATGAGTGTAGTGACTCTAACAACAAAAGCAGTCTGATAATAAAAATAAGAAAGAAGAGAACAAGTAACTGGGGTTTTTTAAATTTGAACTTTTAGAAGAAATTGAACAATGTAGTTTTGAAATAGCAGAACAGAAAGAAAGAAATATTCAACGCAATTTATCATGACAAATCCCATTTTAAGGACATCATCGTGTACCATGCCAGCTGGCGTAGTTGATCATGTCTCTCCACAACTTTCGATCTCAACAGTTATTTATCATTTCTGTTGTTGACCTTCTGCCAAGTCATTCTCTTAAGCTGTCTGGAATCTTTTCTCTTTGCTTCCCTCTATCTCTTCGTCCCTCAATTTTTCCAGTTGTTACAATATATTCCAGCTTTTCCCTTCTCATAACAGGTCCAAAAATGATGATAATTTCTTCATAATATTGGAAATTAGATATCTTTTTGCTTTGGCCACTTTCAGAACATTCTTCATTATTCTTCTTAGCTGTCCATTGTGTTCTCAGCATTCTTCTGTAAAACTGTTTTCCACAGCCTCCAGTGATGATCTTGTCTGTTGTCCTATAGTCCATGATTCACATCCATATGTTAAAACTGACTCTACATGACATTTAAGAACTCTTTTTCTTATTAATATCGTCACAAATGGATTGCATTGTTTCTTCATTAAAAGACATAAAGGGACACAATAGTGTACTTGAAGTTAGCGTTAAATTGGGAGGAAGAAATAAAGACTGACACAGACTGAAGTGGACAAGTGATGGACAGGAGAACCTCTAGTAGCATTCACCATCAAGGTGAGAGAAAGGATGAAATGTCGTTGAATAGTAGCCAGCTTTCGATGTGGGCACAAGATGATGATAACAAGCAGTTTGTGTTCTGTAAGCTGTGTAGATAAATAGTAACACTTAGTAAACAGTTTGTGTATTTTGTTCAATTATTGTTCAACAGTTTATTTATGTTGCTGACATACATTGCTTCTATTTGTTATGTAACCTGTTTGTTTATTATTGTTCTATTGTGCTTTATAATTGATTACATGTTCTCACATTACTCCGTATATTGTTCTTCCATAATATTCAACGCAACCTTATTGTTCTTTGGTGATATTTTATATTATTTCCATTGTTCTTTTATGATATTCTATAATATGTTTCTAGTTTTTGATAATTTTCTAAATTCTGTTTGTCTTCGGTGACATTCTGTGCTCGTATATTATGGTCGTGTTTTTGGTTCTCTCAGGGATATGTCTATGTTGTGTATATTGCTGTACCTTGATAAACTGTTATGATTATGGTTAAGGTTATGGAAGGCCCCGGTATCACTGCAAACGAATTAAAATCCATAATTGCTCAACCGCTCGTGCCAGTGGAATCATCCGAATTACTAACTCATCTCCCAAACAAAGAAAGGTAGCTGAAGTCCACATCTTAGCAGTCTCAGCACACGCCAAAAGATATAAGGCGAAACCGCATAGAAAGTGAACGCAACCATCTGTCCCCGTCATACGATATCATCATTCGTCGTAAACAATCGGAATATCAGAACACAATCCGGACTAAACACAGCTCACGGTGTGCACAGAGCACTTAACTCTGTTAGCTCCAACAGCAAATGCACTGAAAATATACTGTATTTCTTTTTAATTCTTTTTCTGTAATATACTGCACTCTATTTATTGACTTTTCTATTTATAATGTTCTTTTCACTTTCTATTGTACTCATATGATGCTCTATAATCTTCCACAATATTGTATAATTGGTTCATTGTCTTTCTGTGTTATTTTAAATTATTTTCTTTGTTGTTCTACCATGTATTGTGCAGTGTTAATTTTTCTTGTCTAATTGTGTTTGTTAACATTACTATCTGTGTTCTGTTTAATGTTCTTGTCTATGTGATCTCTTTCTTAGTGTTTTTTGTTTTCTTTTTATTATATAAATACACCCAAAGTATTCTATGCCTACTCTGTTTAAGCTTCATTCTAGTGTTTTGTATCATGTTTATTATTCTCCACTGGTATTGTTTATTTATCGTTTTATTATTATTATTTTTTATCGACAACTACAAACTCGATGTCGTGCAGCAGTATAGCTACATGGGGTCCATCATCAACGAGAAACTATCTTTAGATACAGAAATTGACATCCGCATTGGTAAAGTTGCGTCCATCTTCCTAGGAGTGTTTGGCCTAACAGTGATCTGACAGTTAAAACAAAGGCCACAGTTTACAATGCCTGCATCATTAATATCATCCTCTATGGCAGCGAATCGTGGACAACTTATGCAAAGGAGGAGAGGCGGTTAAATGCATTCCATATGCGATGTCTAAGCCGTATTCTTGGTATCACTTACAAGGATAAAGTAACCGTGGAGGTCATGACTCACTCAAGCCTCCCAAACATCTACACGCTGCTCAAACATCGCAGGTCACGCTGGCTTGGCCATGTACACCGTATAAAAGATGGCCGCATACCAAAAGATATACTCTACGGACAACTGGCAGATGACCAAAGAACTAGGGGGCTCCTAAAACTTCGATTTGTAGATGTGTGTAAACGTGACATGAAGACTCTGAGCATAAACCCTGCAGCCTGGGAAGACAAAGCTGCAGACCGCAATCTCTGGAAACACACAATAAAGCTCCAACTCCAACAAGAGGCAGACAGATTCATAGAAAAAGAGAATACACGATGAAAGAAATGAAAAATAACATTTTTAGGGGCGCTGCAAAATCCATTGTCAACTATGACTGACTGAGGCTACTATAGTCAACTATACTTGACTGAGGCTACTATAGTCAACTATGACTGATTGAGGCTACTATAGTCAACTATGACTGACTCAGGCTACTATAGTCAACTATGACTGACTAAGGCTACTATAGTCAACTATGACTGACTGAGGCTACTATAGTCAACTATGACTGACTGAGGCTACTATAGTCAATTATGACTGACTAAGGCTACTATAGTTTGTTTATTTGTCTTCATGTTATATTTTGCATAATCTTCATTTAATGGACTTATTACATCTGAAAGTGCCAAACATTGTGCATCACAAAGCGGAGCGTGAATGCGGAATAAATATATGCACATTAGTATATCATTTATTTATATTTATATTAGCATAATATTATATTATTAGTTATATTATATTATATTATTAGTTATATTTAGTCATGTTCCTTAACTTTCATTATTTCCTTTTTGCGTAGTTGTGACATAGAAATAAATTACTCATTTCCTTTTACCGTGTGTTTCTTTCAATTGCTTTGAACTTCTATGTCTCTTTCATTTGTGTAAAACAAACAAACAAACAAAAATCTTCCTAAACGATTTGATGTAAAAATGCAACTATTTAATTTTCGTACAAAACAAAACAGTTCAGTAATGCCGTGTATCCAAGTGTAACGCAGCAGAGAATAACGAAAAGAATTAAACACGGAAATAAAAAAGAAATAGAACTGTCATTCATAATTTACTTCTTTGATATGAATGATCTGTTCATTTATTTATGTTTAAATTTACGAACTTTAAGAGCTCGCTTCCCCCCAAAAAAAAACACTCATCGATTTCACAAGTTGTGGACACATTGTTACAGTTCATTGATTATTGGTTGATTTCTTTGTTTCAGATTTCCAAGCGGGCAATAGTTGTGTTAATATTTTATCACCGCTTTATTTATATATCCTGATACTATCCAAATTTAAAAAATCGCTATACGAGGTTACCTTGACATTTTCTCTATAGTTTGTATTTGACACAAGATTAATGGTCTTTAAAGAAGTGACTTCAATTATTTATCTTCAGGCTGCCGATTTTCCCTACTCTTATTTATGTTACTAATTGTGTAGGCGGGTTTACCACTAACTACTTCTTTCTTCCCCCTTTTTTTCTATTTATGGTTGTGTGGCGACTTTTAGGTCAAGAACAACGATCACTTCACTTAGTGTGGGTCATTCACTGCAGGTTGTCACGTATCTTGTCAACTTGTTGTTGCCAGACAACGATCACTTCACTTAGTGTGGGTCATTCACTGCAGGTTGTCACGTATCTTGTCAACTTGTTGTTGCCAGACAACGATCACTTCACTTAGTGTGGGTCATTCACTGTAGGATGTCTCGTATCTTGTCAACTTGTTGTTGCCAGACAACGATCACTTCACTTAGTGTGGGTCATTCACTGCAGGTTGTCACATATCTTGTCACTTAGTGTGGGTCATTCACTGCAGGTTGTCACGTATCTTGTCAACTTGTTGTTGCCAGACAACAATCCCTTCACTTAGTGTGGGTCATTCACTGCAGGTTGTCACGTATCTTGTCAACTTGTTGTTACCAGACAACGATCACTTCACTTAGTGTGGGTCATTCACTGCAGGTTGTCACGTATCTTGTCAACTTGTTGTTGCCAGACAACAATCCCTTCACTTAGTGTGGGTCATTCACTGCAGGTTGTCACGTATCTTGTCAACTTGTTGTTACCAGACAACGATCCCTTCACTTAGTGTGGGTCATTCACTGCAGGTTGTCACGTATCTTGTCAACTTGTTGTTACCAGACAACGATCCCTTCACTTAGTGTGGGTCATTCACTGCAGGTTGTCACGTATCTTGTCAACTTGTTGTTGCCAGACAACAATCCCTTCACTTAGTGTGGGTCATTCACTGCAGGTTGTCACGTATCTTGTCAACTTGTTGTTGCCAGACAACAATCCCTTCACTTAGTGTGGGTCATTCACTGCAGGTTGTCACGTATCTTGTCAACTTGTTGTTACCAGACAACGATCACTTCACTTAGTGTGGGTCATTCACTGCAGGTTGTCACGTATCTTGTCAACTTGTTGTTGCCAGACAACAATCCCTTCACTTAGTGTGGGTCATTCACTGCAGGTTGTCACGTATCTTGTCAACTTGTTGTTGCCAGACAACAATCCCTTCACTTAGTGTGGGTCATTCACTGCAGGTTGTCACGTATCTTGTCAACTTGTTGTTACCAGACAACGATCACTTCACTTAGTGTGGGTCATTCACTGCAGGTTGTCACGTATCTTGTCAACTTGTTGTTGCCAGGCAACGATCCCTTCACTTAGTGTGGGTCATTCACTGCAGGTTGTCACATATCTTGTCACTTAGTGTGGGTCATTCACTGTAGGATGTCTCGTATCTTGTCAACTTGTTGTTACCAGACAACGATCACTTCACTTAGTGTGGGTCATTCACTGCAGGTTGTCACGTATCTTGTCAACTTGTTGTTACCAGACAACGATCACTTCACTTAGTGTGGGTCATTCACTGCAGGTTGTCACGTATCTTGTCAACTTGTTGTTGCCAGGCAACGATCCCTTCACTTAGTGTGGGTCATTCACTGTAGGATGTCTCGTATATTGTCACTTAGTGTGGGTCATTCACTGTAGGATGTCTCGTATCTTGTCAACTTGTTGTTACCAGACAACGATCACTTCACTTAGTGTGGGTCATTCACTGCAGGTTGTCACATATCTTGTCACTTAGTGTGGGTCATTCACTGTAGGATGTCTCGTATCTTGTCAACTTGTTGTTACCAGACAACGATCACTTCACTTAGTGTGGGTCATTCACTGCAGGTTGTCACGTATCTTGTCAACTTGTTGTTGCCAGACAACAATCCCTTCACTTAGTGTGGGTCATTCACTGTAGGATGTCACGTATCTTGTCAACTTGTTGTTGCCAGACAACAATCCCTTCACTTAGTGTGGGTCATTCACTGCAGGTTGTCACGTATCTTGTCAACTTGTTGTTGCCAGGCAACAATCCCTTCACTTAGTGTGGGTCATTCACTGCAGGTTGTCACGTATCTTGTCAACTTGTTGTTGCCAGACAACAATCCCTTCACTTAGTGTGGGTCATTCACTGCAGGTTGTCACGTATCTTGTCAACTTGTTGTTACCAGACAACGATCACTTCACTTAGTGTGGGTCATTCACTGCAGGTTGTCACGTATCTTGTCAACTTGTTGTTGCCAGGCAACGATCCCTTCACTTAGTGTGGGTCATTCACTGCAGGTTGTCACATATCTTGTCACTTAGTGTGGGTCATTCACTGTAGGATGTCTCGTATCTTGTCAACTTGTTGTTACCAGACAACGATCACTTCACTTAGTGTGGGTCATTCACTGCAGGTTGTCACGTATCTTGTCAACTTGTTGTTACCAGACAACGATCACTTGACTTAGTGTGGGTCATTCACTGCAGGTTGTCACGTATCTTGTCAACTTGTTGTTGCCAGGCAACGATCCCTTCACTTAGTGTGGGTCATTCACTGCAGGTTGTCACGTATCTTGTCAACTTGTTGTTGACAGACAACAATCCCTTCACTTAGTGTGGGCCATTCACTGTAGGATGTCACGTATCTTGTCAACTTGTTGTTGCCAGACAACAATCCCTTCACTTAGTGTGGGTCATTCACTGCAGGTTGTCACGTATCTTGTCAACTTGTTGTTGCCAGACAACAATCCCTTCACTTAGTGTGGGTCATTCACTGCAGGTTGTCACGTATCTTGTCAACTTGTTGTTGCCAGACAACAATCCCTTCACTTAGTGTGGGTCATTCACTGCAGGTTGTCACGTATCTTGTCAACTTGTTATTACCAGACAACGATCACTTCACTTAGTGTGGGTCATTCACTGCAGGTTGTCACGTATCTTGTCAACTTGTTGTTGCCAGGCAACGATCCCTTCACTTAGTAAGGGTCATTCACTGCAGGTTGTCACATATCTTGTCACTTAGTGTGGGTCATTCACTGTAGGATGTCTCGTATCTTGTCAACTTGTTGTTACCAGACAACGATCACTTCACTTAGTGTGGGTCATTCACTGCAGGTTGTCACGTATCTTGTCAACTTGTTGTTACCAGACAACGATCACTTCTCTTAGTGTGGGTCATTCACTGCAGGTTGTCACGTATCTTGTCAACTTGTTGTTGCCAGGCAACGATCCCTTCACTTAGTGTGGGTCAGTCACTGCAGGTTGTCACGTATCTTGTCAACTTGTTGTTACCAGACAACGATCACTTCTCTTAGTGTGGGTCATTCACTGCAGGTTGTCACGTATCTTGTCAACTTGTTGTTGCCAGGCAACGATCCCTTCACTTAGTGTGGGTCATTCACTGTAGGATGTCTCGTATATTGTCACTTAGTGTGGGTCATTCACTGTAGGATGTCTCGTATCTTGTCAACTTGTTGTTACCAGACAACGATCACTTCACTTAGTGTGGGTCATTCACTGCAGGTTGTCACATATCTTGTCACTTAGTGTGGGTCATTCACTGTAGGATGTCTCGTATCTTGTCAACTTGTTGTTACCAGACAACGATCACTTCACTTAGTGTGGGTCATTCACTGCAGGTTGTCACGTATCTTGTCAACTTGTTGTTACCAGACAACGATCACTTCACTTAGTGTGGGTCATTCACTGTAGGATGTCTCGTATCTTGTCAACTTGTTGTTACCAGACAACGATCACTTCACTTAGTGTGGGTCATTCACTGCAGGTTGTCACGTATCTTGTCAACTTGTTGTTGCCAGGCAACGATCCCTTCACTTAGTGTGGGTCATTCACTGCAGGTTGTCACGTATCTTGTCAACTTGTTGTTGCCAGACAACAATCCCTTCACTTAGTGTGGGTCATTCACTGTAGGATGTCACGTATCTTGTCAACTTGTTGTTGCCAGACAACAATCCCTTCACTTAGTGTGGGTCATTCACTGCAGGTTGTCACGTATCTTGTCAACTTGTTGTTGCCAGACAACAATCCCTTCACTTAGTGTGGGTCATTCACTGCAGGTTGTCACGTATCTTGTCAACTTGTTGTTGCCAGACAACAATCCCTTCACTTAGTGTGGGTCATTCACTGCAGGTTGTCACGTATCTTGTCAACTTGTTGTTACCAGACAACGATCACTTCACTTAGTGTGGGTCATTCACTGCAGGTTGTCACGTATCTTGTCAACTTGTTGTTGCCAGGCAACGATCCCTTCACTTAGTGTGGGTCATTCACTGCAGGTTGTCACATATCTTGTCACTTAGTGTGGGTCATTCACTGTAGGATGTCTCGTATCTTGTCAACTTGTTGTTACCAGACAACGATCACTTCACTTAGTGTGGGTCATTCACTGCAGGTTGTCACGTATCTTGTCAACTTGTTGTTACCAGACAACGATCACTTCACTTAGTGTGGGTCATTCACTGCAGGTTGTCACGTATCTTGTCAACTTGTTGTTACCAGACAACGATCACTTCACTTAGTGTGGGTCATTCACTGCAGGTTGTCACGTATCTTGTCAACTTGTTGTTGCCAGGCAACGATCCCTTCACTTAGTGTGGGTCATTCACTGCAGGTTGTCACGTATCTTGTCAACTTGTTGTTGACAGACAACAATCCCTTCACTTAGTGTGGGCCATTCATTCACTGTAGGATGTCACGTATCTTGTCAACTTGTTGTTGCCAGACAACAATCCCTTCACTTAGTGTGGGTCATTCACTGCAGGTTGTCACGTATCTTGTCAACTTGTTGTTGCCAGACAACAATCCCTTCACTTAGTGTGGGTCATTCACTGCAGGTTGTCACGTATCTTGTCAACTTGTTGTTGCCAGACAACAATCCCTTCACTTAGTGTGGGTCATTCACTGCAGGTTGTCACGTATCTTGTCAACTTGTTATTACCAGACAACGATCACTTCACTTAGTGTGGGTCATTCACTGCAGGTTGTCACGTATCTTGTCAACTTGTTGTTGCCAGGCAACGATCCCTTCACTTAGTAAGGGTCATTCACTGCAGGTTGTCACATATCTTGTCACTTAGTGTGGGTCATTCACTGTAGGATGTCTCGTATCTTGTCAACTTGTTGTTACCAGACAACGATCACTTCACTTAGTGTGGGTCATTCACTGCAGGTTGTCACGTATCTTGTCAACTTGTTGTTACCAGACAACGATCACTTCTCTTAGTGTGGGTCATTCACTGCAGGTTGTCACGTATCTTGTCAACTTGTTGTTGCCAGGCAACGATCCCTTCACTTAGTGTAGGTCATTCACTGTAGGATGTCTCGTATATTGTCACTTAGTGTGGGTCATTCACTGTAGGATGTCTCGTATCTTGTCAACTTGTTGTTACCAGACAACGATCACTTCACTTAGTGTGGGTCATTCACTGCAGGTTGTCACATATCTTGTCACTTAGTGTGGGTCATTCACTGTAGGATGTCTCGTATCTTGTCAACTTGTTGTTACCAGACAACGATCACTTCACTTAGTGTGGGTCATTCACTGCAGGTTGTCACGTATCTTGTCAACTTGTTGTTACCAGACAACGATCACTTCACTTAGTGTGGGTCATTCACTGCAGGTTGTCACGTATCTTGTCAACTTGTTGTTGCCAGGCAACGATCCCTTCACTTAGTGTGGGTCATTCACTGCAGGTTGTCACGTATCTTGTCAACTTGTTGTTGCCAGACAACAATCCCTTCACTTAGTGTGGGTCATTCACTGTAGGATGTCACGTATCTTGTCAACTTGTTGTTGCCAGACAACAATCCCTTCACTTAGTGTGGGTCATTCACTGCAGGTTGTCACGTATCTTGTCAACTTGTTGTTGCCAGACAACAATCCCTTCACTTAGTGTGGGTCATTCACTGCAGGTTGTCACGTATCTTGTCAACTTGTTGTTGCCAGACAACAATCCCTTCACTTAGTGTGGGTCATTCACTGCAGGTTGTCACGTATCTTGTCAACTTGTTGTTACCAGACAACGATCACTTCACTTAGTGTGGGTCATTCACTGCAGGTTGTCACGTATCTTGTCAACTTGTTGTTGCCAGGCAAAGATCCCTTCACTTAGTGTGGGTCATTCACTGCAGGTTGTCACATATCTTGTCACTTAGTGTGGGTCATTCACTGTAGGATGTCTCGTATCTTGTCAACTTGTTGTTACCAGACAACGATCACTTCACTTAGTGTGGGTCATTCACTGCAGGTTGTCACATATCTTGTCAACTTGTTGTTACCAGACAACGATCACTACACTTAGTGTGGGTCATTCACTGCAGTTTGTCACGTATCTTGTCAACTTGTTGTTACCAGACAACGATCACTTCACTTAGTGTGGGTCATTCACTGCAGGTTGTCACGTATCTTGTCAACTTGTTGTTGCCAGGCAACGATCCCTTCACTTAGTGTGGGTCATTCACTGCAGGTTGTCACGTATCTTGTCAACTTGTTGTTGCCAGACAACGATCCCTTCACTTTGTGTGGGTCATTCACTGAAGGATGTCTCGTATCTTGTCACTTAGTGTGGGTCATTCACTGTAGGATGTCTCGTATCTTGCCACTTAGTGTGGGTCATTCACTGTAGGATGTCTCGTATCTTGCCACGTAGTGTGGGTCATTCACTGTAGGATGTCTCGTATCTTGCCACTTAGTGTGGGTCATTCACTGTAGGATGTCTCGTATCTTGTCACTTATTGTGGGTCATTCACTGTAGGATGTCTCGTATCTTGTCACTTAGTGTGGGTCATTCACTGTAGGATGTCTCGTATCTTGTCACTTAGTGTGGGTCATTCACTGTAGGATGTCTCGTATCTTGTCACTTAGTGTGGGTCATTCACTGTAGGATGTCTCGTATCTTGTCACTTAGTGTGGGTCATTCACTGTAGGAGTCTCGTATCTTGCCACTTAGTGTGGTTCATTCACTGTAGGATGTCTCGTATCTTGTCACTTAGTGTGGGTCATTCACTGTAGGATGTCTCGTATCTTGCCACTTAGTGTGGGTCATTAACTGTAGGATGTCTCGTATCTTGCCACTTAGTGTGGGTCATTAACTGTAGGATGTCTCGTATCTTGTCACTTAGTGTGGGTCATTCACTGTAGGATGTCTCGTATCTTGTCAACTTGTTGCCAGACAGCAGATAGGCTCATCTGTATGAAAATGTTCCATGTTACAGTTTCCTCATATTCCAAGTCCAGCTTGTTGCAGGAGCTACTGAGTTAAGTGCTCTGTGCACATCGTGAGCTGTGCGTTTCATCTGTTTTGATCATGTTTCGATATTTCGATTGTTTACGATGAATGATGATATCGTATGACAGGGAATAGTTGGCTGTGTTCACTTTCTGTGCGGTTTCGCCTTTTGTTTTTTGGCTTGTGCTGAGACTGCTATGATTGGGATTACAGCTACCTTTCTTTGTTTGCGAGATGAGTTAGTAATTCGGATGATTCCACTGGCACGGGCGGTTGAGCAATTATGGATTTTAATTCGTTTGCAGTGATACCGGGGCCTTCCATAACCAAAGAACCAGATAGGCTCAGTCGTTGTCTGATACTCAAAGGTGACTTTCTGTGCTAGTATTGTAAACCATAGCTGACAAAGATCTCACTCCACATTCTCAGACGGCTGTGATCAAGAATAACTGATCTAGTCAAGTGAAGTAGGGAAGGCAATCCGGTACTCAAAAATATCCTGCTAAAGTCGGATATGTCAGGCCTCATCGTATATTATAGTTTACTGTAAACAACGGCATCAACATTAAGATATTCTATCGAAGGACTGCGGAGAAGGGTAGTAGTCTGGCTATCGCATTAGAGAGTACTCTCCAATAAAGGCTTTACAACAAGCTAAAGAGGTGCTGTCTTCTGTGCATTTTCTTTTAACGATTAAAGCCTTGACATAGTGATTATACGAAGTGGGAGTAGCGAAAGGTGGGGAGATATTACTTATACAATACCTCCTATTGAAGCTCCGCCCACAAATATTTAAATTTGTCCAACACGCAATAAACCCCGCCCTATATTTATAAATTCGACTCCCTATTAATACCTACAATGGGATTATATTTCCATATCTCAGGCTTTATAGTTCAAATCTTATCAGAAAGACGCCAGACGAGGCAACAAATGTGATATCACACAGTCTGTATCCTTGACACCACCGCCTCACCCTGTCACTGATGAGGCAATTACAACTGACTTGTTTAGTGGACTGAGCTATATGGTCGGATCGATACCGATAATCGTTCTAACCCAGGGATTCCCAGCCTATTGAAACCATGCCGCATATTAATGCTAGCGATATTGTTGTGGTATCGTTTTCTATTCCAACATGCCCTTGGGATGACCAGAGGAGATATTATTAGAAATGATGACGTAAGAGAGAGGATGAGCTTTCGATCAACTCTGAACTACACACATCATCATTATCAAGCACCAAGCTTGCTGGCGTAGGTGATCATGTCTCTCCATAACTTTCGATCTCGACAGTAATTTATTATTTCTGTTGTTGACCTTCTGCCAAGCCACTCTCTTAAGCTGTCTGGTATCTTTTCTCTTCGCTTCCCTCTATCTCTTCGTCCCACAATTTTCCCAGTTGTTACAATATATTCCAGTTGTTCTCTTCTCATTACATGGCCAAAAAATGATGATTGTTTCTTTCTAATATTGGAAATTAGCTCTCTTTTTGCTTTGGCCTCTTTCAGAACGTTTTCATTACTCTTCTTAGCTGAACTACACACAGAGACAACAAATAAATAAGTCTGCTCATCAGGATGTCAGAAGATTGTATACCACACAAAACATACATTAAAAGAGAAGAGAAGATGAAAGAAGTGCCAGTGGTAGACTCATAGTAAGATAGACCGACAACATCCGAGAAACGCTACAACAACATCAGTTGACAATGGTTGAGATCATCATGAGATCGAGAACCAGAACTTTGTGTCTCTCTCGACACAACGAGGAGTATAAGAGGATGAAAAGTGAAGAGAAGAGAAGGTGAGAGAAGAGAAGAGAAGAGAAAAGAAGAGAAGAGAAAAGAAGAGAAGAGAAGAGAAAAGAAGAGAAGGGAAGAGAAGTGAAGAGAAGAGAAGAGAAGAGAAAAGATGAGAAGAGAAGAGAAGAGAAAAGAAGAGAAGAGAAAAAAAGAGAAGAGAAGAGAAGCGAAAAGAAGAGAAAAGAAGAGAAGAAAACAGAAAAGAAGAGAAGAGAAGAGAAAAGAAGAGAAGAGAAGAGAAGAGAAGAGAAGAGAAAAGAAAAGAAGAGATGCGAAGGTAAGAGAAGAGAAGTGAAGAGAAGAGAAGAGAAAAGAAGATAAAAGGAGTGAAGAGAAGAGAAAAGAAGAGAAGAAAAAAGAAGAGAAAAGAAGAAAAGAGAAAAGAAGACAAGAGAAGAGAAAAGAAGAGAGAGAGAAAAGAAGAGAAGAGAGAGAGTGAGTGAGTGAGAGAGACGTTGCCGCTGGCATCGTTTGCATTTTCAACTCTAATTTATCTTACATGTACAAATGACTCCTAAATCCGTTGTTATCATGTTCCGATATTCTAATTGTTTACGATGAATGCTGATATCGTATGACAGGGAACAGTTGGCCGTGTTAACTTTCTGTGCGGTTTCGCCTTATGTCTTTTGGCGTGTGCTGAGACTGCTATGATGGGGACTACAGTTACCTTTCTTTGTTTGTGAGATGAGTTATTAATTCGGATGATTCCACTGGCACGGGCGGTTGAGCAATTATGGATTTTAATTCGTTTGCAGTGATACCGGGGCCTTCCATAACCAAATAACCAAAACGACTCCTAATTAAAGTAAAAGTAAAGAGCCCCGTCACGTCAAGTGGCGTATAGGGAATGTGGTGTTAGTGACCATAGTTTTTACAGACCTTCAAATGACTGTTAGATGAAGGTTAATTATCTAATTTTCAAACGAGGGCCGCATTGGTCAAGTTGTTAAACTCTCACCAAATAACTGTTGTGTCTGAGTTCAAAACTCAATAAGTTGATAGTTCGTCATAGTGACCTACAACAATAATTTGATGGTTTGTCATAGCGACCTACAACATTAAGTTGATAGTTTGTCATAGCGACCTACAAATTAGCTGAATATGTATTCTTGAGAAATTATGACGTGTTGTTAGTAGCGATGTAGCCACTGTTGATACACTACAGCCACTGTTGATACACTACAGCCACTGTTGATACACTACAGCCACTGTTGATACACTACAGCCACTGTTGATACACTACAGCCACTGTTGATATACTACAGCCACTGTTGATACACTACAGCCACTGTTGATACACTACAGCCACTGTTGATACACTACAGCCACTTTTGATACACTACGGCCACTGTTGATATACTACAGCCACTGTTGATATACTACAGCCACTGTTGATACACTACAGGAACTGTTTATACACTACAGTCACTGTTGATACACTACAGCCATTTTGGATGCACTACAGTCACCTTGGATGCACTACAGCCACCTTGGATACACCACAGCCACCTTGGATGCACTACATACACCTTGGATACACTACAGCCACCTTGGATACCCTACAGCCACTGTTGATACACTACAGCTACTGTTGATACACTACAGCCACTGTTGATACACTACAGCCACCTTGGATACACTGCAGCCACTGTTGATACACTACAGTCACTGTTGATACACTACAGCCGCCTTGGATGCACTACAGCCACCTTGGATACACTACAGCTAATGTTGATACACTACATCCACTGTTGATACACTACAACCACCTTGGATACACTACAGCGCAGCTGCTGATACACTACCTCCACCTTGGATACACTACAGTCACCTCGGATACACTACAGCCACCTTGGATACACTACAGCCACTGTTGATACACTACAGCCACTGTTGATACACTACATCCACCTTGGATACACTACAGCCACCTTGGATACACTACAGCCACCTTGGATACACTACAGCCACTGTTGATATACTACAGCCACTGTTGATACACTACAGCCACCTTGGATACACTACAGCCACCTTGGATACACTACAGCCACTGTTGATACACTACAGCAACTGTTGATACACTACAGCCACTGTTGATACACTACAGCCACTATTGATACACTACAGCCACTGTTGATACACTACAGCCACTGTTGATACACTACAGCCACTGTTGATACACTACAGCCACCGTTGATACACTACAGCCACTGTTGATACACTACAGCCTCTGTTGTTACACTACAGCCACTGTTGATACACTACAGCCACTGTTGATACACTACAGCCACTGTTGATACACTACAGCCACTGTTGATACACTACAGCCACCTTGGATACACTACAGCCACTTTTGATACACTACAGCCACTGTGAATACACTACCTGTACCCATTGCAATGGTAAAGGGAAGATATGAGCACTGAAACAAAGATTCACAACACTGAAACAAAGATTCACAACACTGAAACAAAGATTCACATCACTGAAACAAAGATTCACATCACTGAAACAAAGATTCACAACACTGAAACAAAGATTCACAACATTGAAACAAAGATTCACAACACTGAAACAAAGATTCACAACACTGAAACAAAGATTCACATCACTGAAACAAAGATTCACATCACTGAAACAAAGATTCACAACACTGAAACAAAGATTCACAACACTGAAACAAAGATTCACAACACTGAAACAAAGATTCACAACACTGAAACAAAGATTCACAACACTGAAACAAAGATTTACAACACTGAAACAAAGATTCACAACACTGAAACAAAGATTCACAACACTGAAACAAAGATTCACAACACTGAAACAAAGATTCACAACACTGAAACAAAGATTCACAACACTTAAACAAAGATTCACATCACTGAAACAAAGATTAACATCACTGAAACAAAGATTCACAAAGATGTTAAAAGTTTCATTATAGTTATAACTTTGAGAACGATGCAGCATTTTAAAGTACAGATGTCCGAAGACTGATACATTCTATTCATACTTATCATTAATATTTATGGAAGTGGTTTTAGCTTGTGACACCACATACAAAAGGCACGATCAATCTCTACCTATACTCTATGCATGTCTGCTTGATATGTTCGTAGACAATGTTTGTAACAAAAATGGCAAATATTGATCAATTTTAGACTTCTGATGCGTAATATTAATTTTTTAACTAAAAAACATTATCATTTGTAAATTTGACAGAACAGTTCTTCTAGTCAATGTAAATGTTTAATAAAATATAAATACACACACACATATACATATAATGCACATATTTATTTTATTTATATACACACATGGACAAAATAACTAAAGTAAAAGTGACATACGAATGTGCCTTTCTTCAGTGCATCACCACATTAGGATGTAGGTACAGACTACTCAAGTTCTCTGTTAGTTTCTTCCGTGCATCACTACATTAGCATGTAGGTACAGACTACTCAAGTTCTCTGTTAGTTTCTTCAGTGTATCACTACATTAGCATGTAGGGAAAAACTATGCAAGTGCATGAAGGGACAGACTACTCAAGTGCATGTAGGGACAGACTACTCATGTGCATGTAGGGACAGACTACTCATGTGCATGTAGGGACAGACTACTCATGTTCTCTGTTAGTTTCTTCAGTGCATAACCACATTAGCATGTAGGGACTGATTACTCAAGTTCTCTGTTAGTTTACCAATCAGCTTTGCCTTCCACGTAATACCGACCACATAACTCCCACAAATCATGTTCCGAAGGTCTGTTTTATTTAGTGTCACTAACACCATATTCCCTATACGCCACTTGGTGTGACAGAAGTACTTTACTACTTTTTTGCCTTCCTACATCTCGCTCTAGTCTGGCATCATGTCTTTCAGAGTTGAACATTCACACTCATTGGGTGAATCATTCACACTCATTGGGTGAATCATTCACACTCATTGGGTGAATCATTCACACTCATTGGGTGAATCATTCACACTCATTGGGTGAATCATTCACACTTTTTAGGTGAATCATTCACACTCATTGGGTGAATCATTCACACTCATTGGGTGAATCATTCACTCATCCTGCCTCCATGAACGCATTTAGAATGTCAGGAATGGTATGGTTCAAACGTTTCTGCCACCTTTATTTTTACTTCTAGCCACGGTCCACAATACAGGGAGGTCATTTATGTTTCTCGAACTAGTTTTAATTATTTTGTTTGGATGTTTCATTACTAGTTAGCTATGTTGGGTTGTGATGTAAAATGTACAACTGAAATAAACAAAAGAATAGGAATGGCAAAAAGTAATTTTAATGCCATGAAAAATATACTAACATCAAAACAAATAACCCTTCTAACTAAAACAAAGAATAGCAACATGTTACATCTTCTCAATATTCCTGTATGGTGCAAAAACATGGATATTAGACAAGAAAACAGAACAGAAAGTTGAAGCCTTTGATATGTTTATTTATATAAGAATAAGCAGAATTGGATGGAAAGAAAAGAAAACAAAGAAAACAACTAAAAATGCAAAAAGAACTACTAAGCACAAGACAAATGAAATGTTTGGAGCATGTTAAAAGACACAACAACCTACTAAACGTAATATGGGAAGGGAAAACACAAGGTAAAAGAGGCAGAGGCAGACTAAGACTAGCATGGACGAGTAACATAAAAAGATGGACAAGTCACTCTATGACAGCCTGCACCATCAAAGCAAGAAACAGTAGAATGGCGATCCATAGTAGCCAACCTTCGGTGCGGAGAAGGCACTTGATGATGATGAAGATGATGATGACTAAGCACAATTAGAACAAGAGAAATGAAATTTTTGGGGCATGTTATGACACAACAGCCTAATAAAAGTAATATTGTAAGGGAAAATACAAGGTAAAAGAGGCAGAGGCTGACCAAGACTAAAATGGACGAGTAACATCAAAAGATGGACAAACCAGCCTATGACAATTTGCGCCATCAAATCAAGGGACAGAGCAGAATGGCGATCCATGGTAGCCAACCTTCGTTGCAGAGACGGCAATAAATGATGTTGATGATGATGCTGTAGGATTAGTTTTATTTACCTGCACATCTGTGTGTATGTGTGTTGTTTGTTTGTTCCTGCTAAAGGCCTATTGAACCGAAACGTCGTTCAACATTGTGTTGCCCATCAATTACGTAAATCTTTAACCATTCTATTTTTGTTTAAAATTCTCCTTCACATTTAGCTTTGCTGCAGCTTCTCATTGTTATGCATTCATTTGCATTTCTTTGTCTTGTCCCCTTTAGAATGTCATCCTCGTCCATTGCTCGTCCACCTTCTACAACATCAAGTCTGTCTTCTCGTTCATCTCCTATTACAACCAATTATCATGACTCAAAATCAACCAGACCAGTGTCAGGCTTGGCCTGTTCAGAGACTCCAACCACTACCTTCAAGGCAAACTATTTCTACCTTCCTGAGCATATCTATTGAGTCGCTTAGAAGTTGATGTGGGTGAAAGTCTGTGTCTTCAGTCTCATGGCTCACACCAAATCTAAAAGTCTCCTGACTTCCCATCTAAAAGTCTCCTGACTTCCCATCTAAAAGTCTCCTCACTCCCCATCTAAAAGTCTCCTGACTTCCCATCTAAAAGTCTCCTGACTTCCCATCTAAAAGTCTCCTGACTTCCCATCTAAAAGTCTCCTGACTTCCCATCTAAAAGTCTCCTGACTCCCCATCTAAAAGTCTCCTGACTTCCCATCTAAAAGTCTCCTGACTTCCCATCTAAAAGTCTCCTGACTTCCCATCTAAAAGTCTCCTGACTTCCCATCTAAAAGTCTCCTGACTTCCCATCTAAAAGTCTCCTGACTTCCCATCTAAAAGTCTCCTGACTTCCCATCTAAAAGTCTCCTGACTCCCCATCTAAAAGTCTCCTGACTTCCCATCTAAAAGTCTCCTGACTTCCCATCTAAAAGTCTCCTGACTTCCCATCTAAAAGTCTCCTCAATCACGCTTAGAAAAGCAAGAACCTGGACAATTTGTATTCTTTTCTTCAGATAGTCCTTTTGATTTACAGAAAATCAGAATCTACCTGAGGAGAAAGCAGATGAACCCAGTTTTTAAAATTTGTCTAGCAGAAAAGATTGATCAATGTTAAAGAAATGAAAACTGTAGAACAACTAATAATGTCTGTTTCTTGTGTAAATTGAAAATGTGTTTCGCACTTGCTTCCTAGCTATTTAAATGAGTTGAATATAACAGTCTTGCAGTGTTATTTAGAAAAATGGTCTTGCAGTGTTAAGTAAAACATAGTCTTGCAGTGTTAATTAGAACATAGTCTAACAGTGTTAATTAGAACATAGTCTTGCAGTGTTAATTAGAACATAGTCTTGCAGTGTTAAATAGAACATAGTATAACAGTGTAAATTAGAACATAGTCTAACAGTGTAAATTAGAACATAGTCTAACAGTGTTAATATGAATATAGTCTAACGGTGTTAATTAGAACATAGTCTTGCACTGATAATTAGAACAACATAGTCTTGCAATGTTAATTAGAACATAGTCTAACAGTGTTAATTAGAACATAGTCTTGCTGTGTTAATTAGAACATAGTCTAACAGTGTTAATTATAACATAGTTTAACAATGTTAATTAGAACATAGGCTTGCAGCGTTAATTAGAACATGGTCTAACAGTGTTAATTAGAACATAGTCTTCCAGCGTTAATTAGAACATTGTCTTGCAGTGTTAATTAGAAGTCTTGAAGTGTTAGAACATATTAATTTATTATTAATAACAATCTTGCAGTGTTACTTAGAACATAGTTTTGCATAATTATTACTAACTAGAGAGACAGACATATCTCCATTTTGTTAAAGGAGAAATGTTTCGATGCTTATATTAGAGTGACATTAATCAATGTTTTCAAACAAAAAGAAAGTCAAGAGAAGGTACAGTAAAATAAAGAGACAAAACAAATCAATTAAGCTATGGAGATCTATCATTGAGCTAGCACTATGATTCGGGTAAAGAATGCCACTCTAAGGGCTTTCTCTGACAGTGGCGGAGTAGTGTTCCAGTATAATGATATATCCTACCCTAATTTATCTGTGAACACTATTGTAGTCAAAACACAAACGTCAATGGCACACATTAAGATTGAGTTCTCACCGACCATTTCGCAGGCCGACAGTGCACTGACGGTATGTGAGGTGCAAACATTTACAGACACCTATTGTCTGGACGAGTATTCTTGGTCGTTTTGTGCAGTGTGTAGTGGGTGTAGTAAAGGCTGCAATGTCATCATCGGTAGTCACGGCTACTGTTCACATGGGATCTATGGACACGACTGTTCCGGGTCTTGTCTCAGTGTCTGTCCTTTATTTGAGGAAAAATCTGGAAAATGCCTACAATGTGAACATCTTGGCTATACCTGTAATGACACTTGTCCCGATGGTAATTTTGGGCTACAGTGCGAACAGATGTGTTCTAATGGCTGTGACATCATATGTATTCTCAAATGTCCGGACAACTGTTTCAACGACACCTGTCAACAGTCGATCGGGAATCTGTACATGCAAGAGAACGTTCTGTGGGTCAGACTGCACTCTCAAATCTCCGGACAACTGTTTAACGAAACCTGTGATTCCCACGTTCAGAAGAGTCTGCCGACTACAACAAGCCCAAGCATATGGGCACTTTAATGTGTTTCTGTGCTAGACATGGTTCATTTTTTGGTGTTTTTTAGTGAAGCCATGGCTCATATCTTGCTGTGTTTCTGTCCTAGCCATGGCTCATATCTTAGCTTGTGTGTGCTGGCCATATCTCATATCTCGGTGTGCCCGTGTTAATCATGTCTCATATCTTTATGTGTGTCTGTGTTTAGTCATATCTCATATCTTAGTGTGTACCAGTGTTAGTCATATGTCATATCCTTGTGTGTGCATGTCTGGGTTAGTGATATCTCATATCTTTGTGTGCATGTTTATGTTAGTCATATCTCATATCTTTGTGTGTGCATGTTTGTGTTTGTCACATCTCATATTCTTGTGTGTGCATGGCTATGTTAGTCCCATCTCATATCTTTGTGTGTGCATATCTATGTTAGTCATATCTCTTATCTTTGTGTGCATGTCTATGTTAGGCATGTGTCATATATTTGTGTGTGCATGTCAATGTCAGTTATATCTCATATCTTTATGTGCATGTTTATGTTAGTCACGTGTCATATATCTTGATGTGTGTCAGTGTTAGTCATGCCTCGTATCGCTGTGTGCATGTCTGTATTAGTCACATCTCAAATCTGTGTGTGTACATGTCTGTGTTAGTCACATCTCACATCTTTGTTTGTGTATGTCTGTGTTAGTCACATCTCACATCTTTGTGTGTGCATGTCTGTGTTAGTCATCTCTAGTGACTCGGGCAGACGCTGCTCGTAAACCTGGGAGGGCCTACCATCTAAGGGCAGAATCCCCCTACAGAAATGATCATCTGCTGCCTTGCAGGAAGACTGGGGACAATCAAAGGCTAGGGAAAGCAAAGCCGAATAAAATTATGGCTGAAATCGGATGCACTGGGCCACTGGCGCAGAACACAGTGCAACGTAATAACGGGTGTTCAGTCGAGTGGATCTGACAGACTCTAATTGTGATGTTCTGTCTGTGGGGGCGATCAACACACTTAGCCTGACAGCTGACTTCATATGACAGTCTGGAATCCTTACTCTGATTGAGTCCTGAACGCAGAGAGAGAGAGAGAGAGAGAGAGAGAGAGAGAGAGAGAGAGAAATTATAATAATCCTGATCTTGGTCCTTCCAGTGCTGTCTGACATGGCATGGAACTCCTAGTATTTTTTTACGATCCATCTTATTCTGAGCAGTGCAATGCAGCAGGAGGTCGACGCCTGGGAGTTATGACCCAGGCGTGCCCACCTCCCCTAGAGTGTCAAGAAACTAAAGGCCCAAAACACTTGCTCGACGTTGACCCCCTTCTGATGATCAGATTGCCTCCTGCTGCTAAGCTCTGTATAAAGAGTTTCCTACTACTGCGATCCATGTTATTCTGAGCGAGACCTTACCAATTAGTAAATGCCTGTCATCTTTGTTTCTCTTGTAAGTGTTATTTTTAGTGTCTCTTTACGTAGGTCTGTCTCTTTGTGTATTTCATCATGTCTCTGTTAGAACAACATGTTGTGTAATTCTCTTGTTGTCTCTTCTCACCTTATGTCCGCAACATGTCCATCATCTCTTATTTATTGTAGATGAGCAACATAATATTACGGACACTAAAAGAAATAGTTTATTAAGAAAGTACATTTATCGGTAACATCACTAAACACGAAGGTGTGTTGCCAAGTTTTTGTTGTACTCGTCTTAATGTTAGGTGGTCCGGGTTTGCCTTCCAGCTGTAGTTAATTTGCTTTTTACCTCTCCAACTGACCCAAAGGTCAATGTTTACAAAATCTTTAATCATGGATGTAATAGGTTATTACAGTAAAAACTGGGGGGGGGGGGGATTTCGACACTTGTACAGAGCGCTTGTTTTACTGAATTAATTGTCATGATTTGGTGCCATCTCCGCATCTAAGGTTGTTTACTGTTGAGCGACATTTTACTCTGTCTCGTGGCTGTTGTCATAGACATTTGTCTACATCTTGACGTTACAACACCACTTTAGTCTTGGTCTGTCTCTGTCTCGTAGCTGTTGACATAGCTACATCTTGACGTTACAACTCCACTTTAGTCTTGGTCTGTCTCTGTCTCGTCTGTCTTGTATCTTCCCTTACAAGATGACCTTCACTATAGTATTGTCTTATCACATGCCTCAACAACTTTAGTCGTCTTTTTCAAATTGTGTTAAGTAGTGGAGGGGGAGGTGTGTTCTTGACGCTGAATAACCAGGACGAGATCACCAAGTCAATAGCTACTGGGAAATTCTTAAACAACTTTAAAGCAGAAACTGAGGCCTTCAGAGATGCTGCAACACTGGCTACTCAACTCAAAAATAACATGCACAATAAATTGGTGATTCTGACTGATGCACTGTCAGTGCTATCAGCTCTAAAAAGCCCCAAGAACGATGAACTAGATGACTTGAGAACAACCCTAGACCAACTATGCAATAACTTCCAGAAAGTAGTCATTCGGTGGATACCATCACACTGTAATATACACGGGAACGAACGCGCAGACAAATTAGCTAAAGAGGGAGGGAGATTACCACAAGAGAACCATCTGCTCAGTTATGATGAAGCCAAATCCATCCTCAAAGGTCAGTTCCATGAAAAATGGAAACGAGAACACCCAAAGCATAACGAGAGGACGGATACCACCAACTATCAAGGAGGGATCAAGTCATCATACTTCGCCTACGCACTGGCCACAATAGAATGAGAAATCACATGTTCATCAAATTCAAAATAGGTACAACCAGCCTATGCCACTGTACACTGGACAATATGACTACAAAACATGTTCTACAGGATTGCCCCCCAGTACACAGACCAGAGAAGAGCAATGTGGTCCACACCCACCTTCCTTGAAGAGAAACTATATGGGGCAATCGACTCACTTAAACAGACAGCTGCCTTCATGAGAGAGTCTGGAATCCTACTCTGATTGAGCCTTGATCGCAGAGAAAGAGAGAGAGAGAAAGAGAGTTTCATTATCAATTGGTTTAGAACTTGACTGTTTTCTTTTCGTTCCATCCAATTCTTCTCATTTTTCTATGCATCCAAATGTCAAAGGCTTCCAATTTTTTTCTCTGTTTTCTTATTTAATGTCCATTAATCTGCACAATACAGGAATATTGAGTAGATACAGCATGTTACTAATCGTAGTTTTAGTTCTGATGTTATTTGTTTTGATGTGAGTATATTTTTCATGTTGCTAACATTACTTTTTGCCATTCCTATTCCTTTATTTATCTTTGTCCTGCATTTTTCATCATTTATTGTAACATGTCCAAGAGAGCTATATTCTTCAACTCTTTCTAGACTCTTTCTAACTAATTCGATATCTACTTTTACATTTTTTTTGTTTTTTTTTTTCTGCTTATAACCGTAGCTCTAGTCTTTACTAATATTGATATCCAAACTAGATCCTTTGCTTATCTTAGTTACTTTGTTAACTATTTGATGTAGTTCGTCTGGAATGTCTGGAATACTTGACCGATGTGCTATATCAAACATGTTATTGGCACAGAGGATATTACTTGTGTAGTTGTTAGCCCTCGGCTTGGCGATAAGATGACAGTGGTTCAATCCCAGGTACATGTCCAGTTAAGTGAAGAGAATAACTTAATGACTTACGTAATCCAGACAGGTGTTAGCACCAAGAAAAAATACTGGACAGACTCACATGCAATTACTATGCACAGCTGTTTGTAACGGATACTTTCGTTGATTTCCAATTTGTGTCTTTCCACAGAGATACAATACACATGCTTCTTCTATTAAGCATTAAAGGTGGTTATAAAAAGCTGTATCTTAAAATAAAATAAAAATAAAAACATTCTGTTGGTTAAATTTGAATATTGCATCCACGAAACTCTTTAATCCTTTATTTCAACAACACAAATATCATCGATATATCAATATTTAATTTCATTAACAATCGTACGTTTCATATGTGGAGCCAATTATTCATACCACATCTCTAAATAGTAATTAATAAGTGTTTTACATTAAAACTATGATCATAAACAAAACTAATACTCAAAACCAAAAGTGGATATCAAAGTTGAAGGAATAGACCTGGAGACAGTTCAGAGCCTTGGACATACCAATGATGAAAAGTGTAAAACTGAAATAAACAAAAGAATTGGAATGGCAAAAAGTAATTGTGTGGTCATGAAAAATATACTAAAATCAAAACAAATAACACCAGGGCTTAAATTAAGAAGAGCAAAATGTGATATATTCTCAACATTCCTGTGTGGTGGAGAGACATGTACATTAGACAAGAGAAAAGAACCGAAAATTGAAGTCTTTGGAATGTGTATTTATAGAACAATATGAAGAATTAGATGGAAGGAAAATAAAATACACGATGAAGTTTTAAATAACTAAACATAACAAGAAAACTACAAACCGCATTTAAAACAAGACAAATGAGATTTTGAGGACATGTTAAAAGACACAACAGCCTACTAAAAGTAATCTTGGAAGAGAAAATACAAAGTAAAAGAGGCAGAGGCAGATCAAGACTAACATGGACGAGTAACATCAAAAGATGGAGAAGTCAGTCAGACTATGACAATCTGCACCATCAAAGCAAGAGACAGAGCGGAACGGCGCTCCATGGTAGCTAATCTTTCATGTTCAATTCAAAAGGGACAATACAGGCTATATCCTGAAGAAGGCCACAAGCCGAAACGTCAGTATTGTGTTGTGTTCCTTCCTTGTAAAGCTGTCACCATACTTTGGAGTGTTTAACACACCCCACCACTTGCTCCTTGCTACCAGCTTTACCGCAGCATTGCAATTATTTGCCTGTTCCCTAAACAGTAAGTAGAAGTTATCTTGGAGGGGGCAATACAGAGTAAACGAGCTAGAAGTTATCTTGGAGGGGCCAATACAAAGTAAACGATCTAGAAGTTATCTTGGAGGGGGCAATACAAAGTAAACGAGCTAGAAGTTATCTTGGAGGGGGCAATACAAAGTAAACGAGCTAGAAGTTATCTTGGAGGGGGCAATACAAAGTAAACGAGCTAGAAGTTATCTTGGAGGGGGCAATACAGAGTAAACGAAGTAGAAGTTATCTTGGAGGAGGCAATACAGAGTAAACGAGCTAGAAGTTATCTTGGAGGGGGCAATACAGAGTAAACGAGGTAGAAGTTATCTTGGAGGGGGCAATACAAAGTAAACGAGGTAGAAGTGAACATTTATTAGAGTGGAAAAACAACTTCAAGAAAGTACAGCTTAACCTATGACAGGATAAACCAGCAAGGTAAGAAACGGAGTGAAATAGCCCTCTGTGAAACGCAATCATCGATGAGAAGACGGCACAAGATGAAAATTATGGCTGGGTTGTAACCGGCGGAATCCGAAGTTGTTTAGATAAGCGACTGGCGCAGTTTGGTGATTTGAAGTGAAAAATCGTCACTCCCCACAATAATATATAACAGGATAAATCCGATACTTGACTACACGTTTATTTATACTTGATTAATAATAGCATCGAATCGTATTATTACTTTTTTAATCTAACAATACTCAGTAGGCAAAGCTTACTCAGGGTAACATACTATATTTATATTAGCTGAAATGAAGTTAAATAAATGATATTGCTTGTGAAAGATACGATACCAAAGTGAGTACATTAAAGCCATCCATTATGTGGATAGGTCGGTCACGTGTTACACTTCATATTTATGTCAGTGGTGAAAAACTTGTGTTGACCCAGAGTGTCAAGGATTTTAGAAAACAGAAGATTCGGTCGAGAAATCGAAGCAGATACCGAAAGAGCAACGCACTGGCATGTCAATGATCTTTACTGTTGAATCACAAATCATTTGGTTCATGTCAAATCATTTGGTTCATGTCAAAGCATTTGGTTCATGTTCTCTATCTCGTTTTTGCCGTCAAGCGTTGAGGGAAAAATGGAATGTTCTTCGCAGCACTTCCTGGATCGCCTCACACATAGTGCCTTGCCCTCGACGCTGTGAGGTCCTGAATCGCCACGCACATTGTGCTCTGCCCTCAACGCTGTGAGGTCCTGAATCGCCTCGCACATGATGCTTTGTCCTCGACGCTGTGAGGTCCTGAATCGCCTCACACATAGTGCCTTGCCCTCGACGCTGTGAGGCCCTGAATCGTCACGCACATTGTGCTCTGCCCTCAACGCTGTGAGGTCCTGAATCGCCTCGCACATGGTGCTTTGTCCTCGACGCTGTGATGTCCTGGATCGCCTCGCACATGGTGCTTTGTCCTCGACGCTGTGATGTCCTGGATCGCCTCGCACATGGTGCTTTGTCCTCGACGCTGTGATGTCCTGAATCGCCTCGCACATGGTGCTTTGTCCTCGACGCTGTGATGTCCTGGATCACCTCGCACATGGTGCTTTGTCCTCGACTCTGAGATGCAAACGGTGATAGAGAACACGAGTTACACGAAAATATGTTAGGTCACCAGCATCAAAAGCAGAACAAATAAACAAAATAAATAACATGTAATGTAAACAAATCTTCCTCAGGTAGAGTGCAACAAATATGAATACAAAGACCACAAAAGGCAAGTAGTAAAAAGTAAAGTAAAGTACCCCCGCCACGCCAAGTAGCGTATATGGAATATGGTGTTAGTGACCATAAACTTTACAGACCTTCAGCACATGATATTTTGGGTAATGTGGTCGGTATTACGCCCGTGCCGCTTTACTTTCCCAGAACAAAATCCGGTGCCAATTTAAGGCTGGGTAAACTCGGAAGCCGTCGATTGCGATCGAACCCTAGCTCTTGTTCTTTGTAGTCCAGTTCACTAACCACTGAGCTATCGCGGCTCCCACAAAATGCAAGTACTAACCGCAAATCATGAAATGGCCGAAAAAGCACAATGTCCAGGACCTACGTGCGATGACCTTTAACTATTTATCATGTGACCAACAGGAACATAGTTCCCGAAAATAGGTACTCTTGGGAGCCGCGATAGCTCAGTGGTTAGTGAACTAGACTACAAAGGACAAGAGGAAGGGTTTGATCCCAGCCGACGGCTTCCGGGTTCACCCAGCCTTTAATGGGTACGGAATTTTTTTTCTGGGAAAGTAAAGCGGCTCGGGCGTAATACCGACCACATTACCCCAAAAATCATTTGCCGGAGGTCTGTAAAATGTATGGTTGTTAACACTATATTCCTTTACGCCACTTGGTATGACGGGGGTACTTTTTTTTATAGGTCCTCTTCGGTCATTTTATAATTTGAGATCAATTGCCTTTTCTGGTTGTCTTTGTATTTATATTTGTTACAATGTACCTGATGAAGGCTTTTGTCGAAACGTCGGAGTTTCTCGTCTCACTTTTTTAGCTGTTTGATACCTCTCTATGTTTGTTTTATATGTTCTCTGCGGCTCCACTTGCGGTCTTGCGTAATATTTAAGATTTTTAAAAATTTTTTGTGCTTTTCTGTAACAAAATAGTTTGGCTATTTATTAATAATGAGAATAACCAGCGAGCTCTATACTCCTACAGACGATCGCGCTTTATGGTTTGAAGGAGTCTCCAGCGCAGGGACAATTATACAGGAAATATGCAGCTACATGCGCTAATGACATACGTGTCAACACATTTGGTCCAGGACAGAAAACGGCGTCTCCCTCAACGCTTCACGGCACATAAGAACTAGGATTAGTAAGTAATTTATTATTATAACAGCGAAAGAAAAGAACTACGAATATACAGATCGATCGATGGAAGTGCCCGGGACCATAGGGTTGAGAATCATTCTTCCAGACAATACTCCATTTACTTGGCGTAAAAAGGTCGTATCGATCCATCTATCCATAATTCCCATTGTACTTGAAAGCTTAACTACCGTATCGTGTAGCCCAGCGTGCACCCGTCAACTAGTAACTCGTTACTAGTAACTGCTCTGCAAACTCCTTGATTTCCCAATCTTATTTAGCCTTTAATTATTCTCCAATTTGAGATACACCCGGTTGCGACATTATTTTGAGGCTGATTCTCATTTTTCCAGGCTGCTCTTTTGATTTTCTCGCGAACAGATGTTAAGGCTGAATAATTTCAACAGCTTTCATTAATTTTGGTAACTAGTTTGACGTGGTAGTTGACACACTCTAGCAAGCGATATGTTGCGGGTTCAATTATCCGTCTGCACTGCCGGTATTCTGCCAGTTCTATTGGGACAGGCATTTTTCCTTCTCTACAGTGCTATTCTCAAATGCATGTTTGTTTGTCTTATTTTATGACAGAATGACACTCACCTGGGAGCCGCGATAGCTCAGTGGTTAGTGAACTGGACTACAAAGGACAATAAGTAGCGTTCGATCCCAACCGACGGCTCCGGGTTCACCCAGCCTTAAATGGTTATCGGATTTTTTTTCTGCGAAAGTAAAGCGGCACTGGCGCAATACCGATCACATTACCCCAAAAATCATGTTTGAATATCTGTAAAGTTTATAGTCACTAATACCATATTCCCTATACGCCACTTGGCGCAACAGGGGCTCTACTGTTTTTTTTACTTATGACACTCACCTAATCTTATTTGGGTGGAACTTCCTTTGTTAAGAAATTAAGGCGGCCTGACATGGTATTTACCACATTATCTGTAAAATGGACTGTTTGTTATTAAAATAATGTAAATGTATATATCTCATTACATGTGTCAATATCATCATCAACATCATCAAATCCATCATGATCGGGTGAACCCGGAAGCCGTCGTTTGGGATCGAACCCTATCTCTTGTCCTTTGTAGTCCAGTTCACTAACCACTGAGCTATCACCGCCCCCGCCCTTTAAAGCAAGACCCTTAAATGTGAAACTATCTCTAGATTGTCTCAGCTTGTAACAGACTTCAGCACGGTACAATCCCAGATATGTTTGTTAGGGAGCCAGTAACGGGCTCTCGATGTTGATCTCCAACCCTCGTGGATTACAGTAGTATATAGGCACCTGGCATTGACTCTTGTGAATGGTATTCCCGGTAAATCTATGACTAGATTTCACTTTACGAGCTCACAATAAAGGATGCAGTATCCCATCTACCTAAAGGCAGCCATGTTTAGACATTATTTGTTTCGTTAACATTTAATTAAGGTAGCGGAAAGTTGTTGTTGTTTATTTTTTAATGGTCCTTGTATTGCTTTCATTACTATCATTAGCACAATTAGGTCATTGTCTTACTTATGTTATGTTCTTTATATCTTTGTTCTTGTTTTACTTTTAGAATTGTTTTTTTTTTTTTATTTCTTTTGAATTTTTATTTTAGTGCTTAAACAAATAGCTGATTTACATATATTTTAAAAAAATAATAATAATTGAGGCAATTAAAAAATATTGAATAATTATATTGTTCTGTGATTTCGCTGAGAGAACAGCATTATCGATAATTAGTTATACTCTCTTGAGCGCATTGGTTTGTGTACAGGGAAACCTAGTTATACTGCTCAGGCACTGTAAAATTATTATCATCATTATCACCATCATCTGCAATACCGATTGGCGTAGACGATCATGTCCTGCCACAATCTTCTATCCACAGTGCATTGTATCAGTTCTGTTGTTGACTGTTTGCCATACCATGACACCAATCTAACTAGTATTTTCTCTCCTTGTAGTCCGCGATATCCCTTTCCTTGTATTTTGCCTGCTGTAACCAAGTATTCCAACGTTTCCTCTTCTCATGATGTGCCAGAAGAATGTTTATTGTTTCTTTCGCATGTTTTTATGAGCTCCCTTTTTGTTTTGCCCTCTTTGAGAATTTCCTCGTTGGTCTTTTTTGTGTTTTGGCATAATTATACCAGACAATATAAAAAGGTAGTTTGCCGTTCTTTTCCTTCTTGGCAGTGACTGTACTAGTCTGCGATCGCAGCCATTGTCAAATCATTACATACATTATATTGCTCTTGCATACAGAACCAAAGTTTTTTTGTTTTTTTTTCTAGTCGGAGCGGACTGGGGTCGAATTTCGATCAGCCTTTCGAGTATCTACAGTCTATGAATGAGCCACGATAGCTCAGTTGTTAGTGAACTGGACTACAAAGGACAAGAGCTAAGGTTCAATCCCAACCGACGGCTTCCGGGTTCACCCAAACTTAAGTTGATACCGTATTTTTTTTTGGGAAAGTAACGCGGCACGGGCGTAATACCGACCACATTACCCCAAAAATCATGTGCGGAAGGTCTGTAAAATTTATGGTCACTAACGCCATATTCCCTATACGCCACTTGGCGTGACGGGGGCTCGTTACTTTTACTTACAGTCTATGGATACACATTTAATAACTATCTGGAAACTAGAATTGACGTCATTTTCTATTATCATTTGCCTGTCGTTAGATACGTCACACAAATGTAAGAATGCCAGAGCTTCACAAACCAGGTATATCAAAATTTCTAAATGAACATTTCTGGTTAGGTGGCCGAGCACATAGGGGTGACAAACTCGTGTGCTAAGACACCGATTCAAATCACGCACTTTACCTTTACCTTTATCAGTATTTGCTTGTTTCATGTCGAGAATAAATAATTTCCAGTAGACTGATTTGTTTCTGTAAAGACTAAATAGAACCATTCTATTGACACTGTGACCTTCCAGTCATGTCGTAAGAGGCGACTAAGGAGGTTGATTGATGGCTTGACAAGCTGTCATTTTAAAAAAAGTATTGTTGTGGAAACAGAGCCATAGATTTTAAAAGCAGTGATCTCTGCAATATGTGCCATTTTGGCACGCAAGGTTTTTGTTTTTGAGATTGTGGTTCTGCCCTATGTGCCGTCTTCGGCTCGAAAGGACAATAGAGGATAGAGAACCATTCTTATACTGCGGCTAGTGTTAATGAACATCCTGACTCCGTGGCTAGTTAAAGGGGAAGGCCTCTACGCAGGCAAGAATACATTAACGTTGGCTGGAACTCTTTATTTAGAAGGCTGGTTAACATCATTCTTGTCAGTATGTTGAACTGTGTTACTTTAACTTTGTTATGATCTCTTCTATTCTAGGGTATCTGTGCATGTTAGTTAAACTGGTATACGGGAATAAGGGACAAGGCAAAAACATGCACATAATCAAAATGCGAAGCTGCAGTGAAGCTAACTGTGAGGAGAAATGAAGAAAGAAAGAAAGAAAGAAAAAAAATATATATATATACAGTATGGTTTATATAATTGGTTTAAACGCATTATTTACGATGAGCGATGATAACGTATAAGAGGGAACAGTTGGCTGTGTTCACTTTCTGTGCGGTTTCGCCTTATGTCTTTTGGCGTGTGTTGAGACTGTTATGATGGGGACTACAGCTATCTTTATATGGTGGCCTTTTGCACTTTCACAGATGGTTGAAAATGGGTAGATGCTCGTCTAAAGATGTCTGCATCTCAATTTTTTTAATAACAGTGTTTTATATGTTCGGAATTGGAATCAAAATTGATGTCTTAACATAATCAAGCGCTTTACATTAAAAAAAAATATGGCGATCATCATTTTCAGGAGGACGTAAACTTCTGGTCAATATGGTGGATAGGCGGCAGGAACTATTGAAGGCTATGTATGAAATTGTTCCTTGTTGCAGTTTCCTCATATTCCAAGTCCGACTAGTTGCAGGATCTACTGAGTTAGGTGCTCTGTGCACACCGTGAGCTGTGCGTTTCATCCGTTTTGATCATGTTTAGATATTCCCTTTGTTTACGACGATAAATGATGATATAGTATGACAGGTAACAGTTGTCTGTGTTCCCTTTATGTGCGGTTTCGCCTTATTTCTTTTGGCATGTGCTGAGACTGCTATGATGGGGACTACAGCTACCTTTCTTTGTTTGGGAGATGAAATAGTAATTCGGATGATTCCACTGCCACGGGCGGTTGAGCAATTATGGATTTTAATTCGTTTGCAGTGATACCAGGGCCTTCCGTAACCAAAGAACCAAAATAATTTTAATTCGTTTATCCGTGGTGTTAGTGACCATAAATTTTACAGACCTTCAGCACATGATTTTTGGGGTTATGTGGTCGGTATTACGCCCGTGCCGCTTTACTTTCCAAGAAAAAAACCCGGTACCCAATAAAGACTGGGTGAACCGGAAGCCGTCCGTTGGGATCGAACACTACCTCTTGTCCTTTGTAGTCCAGCTCACTAACCACTGAGCTATCGCGACTGACATATATATATATATATATCCACATCATCATCATCATCAAGTACCGGGCCTGCTGGCGTAAGTGATCATGTCTCTCCACAACTTTCGATCTCGGCAGCTATTTATAAATTCTGTTGTTGACCTTCTGCCAAGCCATTCTCTTAAGCTGTCTGTTATTTTTTTCTCTTTGCTTCCCTCTATCTCTTCGTCCCTCAATTTTTCCAGTTGTTACAATATATTCCAGTTGTTCTCTTCTCATTACATGGCCAAAAAATGATGATTGTTTCTTCCTAATATTGGAAATTAGCTCTCTTTTTGCTTTGACCTCTCACAGAACATCTTCATTACTCTTCTTAGATGTCCATGGTATTCTCAACATTCTTCTGTAAAACCAAATTTCTACAGACTCCAGTGATTTTCTTGTCTGTTGTCCTATTATATATATATAAATGGTATGGTTAAATCTTCACGTAACAAGTGGACAATACAAACCAGAACCACGTTTCGGCTCAATAGGCCTTTAGCAGGAACAAACATACAACACACATACAAATAAGTATTTAAGATTTGAAAACATAATTTAAAAAAAAAACATAATAATTTCGAAACAGAAGAAGAAATAAAATTAAATAACTCAATAACTTAATAATTGATTGAACATTATTAACTCCTTGTGACAATATTAGACTGACAACACGAGAGGAATCTCGCTCATGTGGCTACCGAGGTTCTGTCCACAGACGGGGAATGGACCCACTGTTACTTACCATGCATGTTTAAGAGACGACATTGAAGGTTGCGGTCAAGGTTGTCGTCGTTGCTACGTGGTTCATGTCTGTGCTGAAGCCATCTTCAGTGCATTCGCTAGTGTGTGGCGTGCGTTATACTTAGGGACCTGCTGATGAGGTGATTTGAGCACTATGTATTGTCTTTTGTGCAATGAGGATGAAACTAAGCTAAATTGACGAAATCTATGCTCTATCGTCCGTCTCATATAGGATTGGGTATTTGATAGTAATTACCCTGAAAGATTGGACTACAAAAAATGTTTAGATTGGACTACAAAAAATGTTTAAGTAAAAAAGCCAAATGTTTAAGTGGGATTTAAACAGAGCTTTAAGATCAATGCTTTCAACCCCCTGCTTCCCTTTCAGATTCCCAGAAAGAGACAGGCGGTTGAGAATCAAACGAAATAAAACGTTTCATCCAGTCTCCAGCCAGCATTTGGGCATAGACCAGCGTCGTAAATCAACCCAAGCAGTAATTAATGCGGTAATGCATAAGGAATGATAATGAGCAAGCTTCCACCGTCGAGGATTTATTCTCTTACAAAGGTGTACAACAACGCATTCTTGCCTTTACGAGACTGGAATCAAGCTACAGTCAGAATACCGCCGAAGTTGTCCAGTAAAACCAGGTTGGGTCGCGACAGTAAAATGTAAAACGGTTATTTACGGCTTTAAACTGAGGCTGTTTAATCTGAGAACAATGCCTTTTCGCTTACAACTTGGAGCTATTATTTTGAGCATATTTTCTTCTTTTTTTAAAGATTTACAACATTTTTTTCTTCCAAAAACTGGCCTGTCTGCTCATGTTTCGACGTGATGTTTTTGACCTTTTGATTTGTTTACTTTCTTCTTCCTCATCGTCATCTTCTTATTCTTTGTTTCTTAATCCTCCTTTCACTGTTATACTTGTTATTATTATTACTTTATTCGTATAAGAAGATATGTTTCCATTTATAACGTTTGTGAAATTTAAGAATTGTATATTTATAAACCAAATAATGTTTTAAAATGATGATAGCATTTGCGGCACTTAGCGATAGCTCAGTGGTTAAGTGAACTGGACTACAAAGGACAAGAGCGACTTCTAGGTTCACCCAGCCTTAAATTGGTACCATATTTTTACGGGGAAAATAAAGCGGCTCCGGCGTAATACCGACCACATTACCTCAAAAATCATGTGCTGAAGGTCTATAAAAATGATGGTCACTAACACCATATTCCCTATACGCAACTTGGCGTGACTGGGCTCTTTATTTTCTTTTCCTTTACTTGCGGCACTTTGTAGTTCTATAGATCATTAAGCAATATGATCTATCTTTCTCCCATGCTGAAAGGTAACAGAGAGGTGGAGTAGAGTAAAGTCAAGTCAAGTCAAGTTAAGCCAAGTCAAGTCAAGTCAACCATGCGTTGAATTCTTTCTACTTAATTTGTAGGTATTCGCTTGCAGCATTTTGCAATTATTCACAACAAACTGCTGTTGAAATAAAAATAGAAATAAAACTATACATATACATGGGAGAGATGGGACATTACTCAGTCTCTGAAAATGTGTACCAGGGTGGTATTTTTCTGGGAGGTAAAAGCGGCTTAGCGTAATACCGACCACTAAACTCGACAATAAATGTGTGATTGTGGTCTTGGGGAAATGTGGCCATTAAACCGTATACGCCAGCATGGTGGGGTGGGAAGAAGTTTGTTAACTATGTCAGTACATTCTAAACTTGGACTTCAAACTGCACAACTACAATTGCGAACAGTTCAAATATATGAACATCAATAATGATAGATTACATCTGGCCGTTTATCAACTTAATCACATTTGAAATAATGTCTCAGTTTGTAAATATAAAGAGAAACAAAAAAAGCAAGTCCCGCGAATGACGTAAAGTAAAAGTAAGGAGCCCCCGTCATGTCAAGCAGCCTATAAGGAATATGGTGATAGTGACCATACATTTTACAGACCTTCCGCACGTGATTTTTGAGGTGATGTGGTCAGTATTACGCAAGTGCCGTTTTACTTTCCCAGAAAAAAAATCCAGTACCCAGTTAAGTCTGGGTGAACCCGGAAGCCGTTGATCAGGAACGAATCCGACCTCTTGTCCTTTGTAGTCCAGTTCACTAAACAACGAGCTAACGCGGCTTTCTAGCACTTCACGTAATAGCTTAAAAAAAAAAAAAAAAAAAAAAAAAAAAAAAAAAAAAATAGCATAAAGGGATCATTTGTAAACAATCAAGCAACAAGAATTATTCTCAAACAATAATTTAATAACAATTTTAAATAAACAATCGATATTCAGGAGTCCAAGTATCAACAAGGAAAGTCGAAAGGTTACTTCAACAAATGAAAAATGCCAATAAATGAAAAAAATATATAAAGAATGCGTTATAAACAATACTTATTGCTTGGTGTATTATTAACCGTAGAGCTTCATAAACCTCTTATATACTGATATATTATTTCAGAATAATTTACACAGAAAATGTTATGTTTATGGTTATGGTTATGGTTATGGAAGGCCAATTGCTCAGCTGTCCGTGCTAGTAGAATCATCCGAATTACTATCTCATCTCCCAAACAAAGAAAGGTAGATGTAGTCCCCATCAAAGCAGTCTCAGCACACGCCAAAAGACATAAGGCGAAACCACACAAAAGGTGAACACAGCCATCTGTTCCCTGTCATACGATATCATCATTCATCGTAAACAATCGGAATATCGAAACACGATCAAAACGTATAAAACGCACAGCTCACGGTGTGCACAGAGCACTTAACTCAGTAGCTCCTGCAACCAGCCGGGCTTGGAATATGAGGAAACTGCAACAAGGAACACCCAGAAATTATTACATTATGTAAGTTCTGGTCTCTTTTTTCTTATTTCCTCCGTCAGATAAACCTTGGTAGCAGTCGCTGCAAGCAACGTGGCACAGCATCAGCAAGTTCTCCATTTCTCGCGGTTATCCTTGCGATGTGCCCCACTTCTGCCTCATACTGTTCATCTCTCTACTTTCTCCATCAGATTGCCATTTCTATGTTATTTTTTTCCCTCCCTTCCGAATCCATAGAAAATTATTTCTTGCCATTGCTTTCTTGATCTTTCTCTGTCTCTCTCTCTGTCTCTCTCTGTCTCTCTGTCCCCCTCTCTGTCTCTGTCTATCTCTGTCTCTCTCTGCCTCTCTCTGTCTCTCTCTCTGTCTCTCTTTCTGTCTCTCTCTGTCTCTCTCTGTCCCTGGCTCCTGTCTCTCTCTTTCTCTCTGTCTCTCTGTCTCTCTGTTCTCTCTCTGTCTATCACTATTTCTCTTTGCCTCTCTCTGTCTCTCTCCATCTCTCTCTGTCTCTGTCTGTCTGTCTCTCTGTCTCTCTCTACACATGTCTCTCTCTCTTTCTCTCTCTGTTTCTCCCTGTCTCTCTCTCTGTCTCTCTCTGACTCTCTCTGTCTCTCTCTGTCCCTCTCTCTGTATCTCTCTGTCTCTCTCGCCCTCTCTCTGTCTCTCTCTTTTTGTCTCTCTCTGTCTCTCTCTATGTCTCTCTCTGTCTCTGTTTCTATCTCTGTCTCTTTCTGTCTCTCTCTGTCCCTGTCTCCTTCTGTCTCTCTCTGTCTCTCACTTTCTCTCTTTGTTTCTCTCTGTCTCTCTTTCTTTCTCTCTGTCTTTCTCTGTTTCTGTTTGTCTCTCTATGTCTCTCTCTCTCTGTCTATCTCTGTCTCTATCTGCCTCCCTCTCTGTCTCTCTTTATCTCTCTCTGTCTCTCTATGTCTCTCTATGTCTCTCTTTCTTTCTCTCTGTCTCTCTCTCTGTCTTTCTCTATCCATGTCTCTCTCTCTTTCTCTCTCTGTTTTTCCCATCTCTCTCTGTCTCGCTCTGACTCTCTCTCTGTATCTCTGCCTCTCTCTCAGTCAATCTCTATCTATCTCTGTCTCTCTCTGTCTCTCTTTGTCTCTCTCTAGCTTTCACTCTCTGTCGTTCTCTTTCTGTCTCTCTCTGTCTCTCTCTGTCTCTCTCTGTCTTTCTCTCTCTGTTTCTCTCTGTCTTTCTCTCTCTGTCTCTCTCTCTCTCTGTTTTTCTCTCTCTGTCACTCTCTCTGTCTTTCTCTCTCTTTCTCTCTCTGTCTCTTTCTCTCTGTCTCTCTCTGTCTTTCTCTCTCTCTCTGTCTTTCTCTTTCTTTCTCTCTCTGTCTCTCTCTGACTCTCTCTCTGTCTTTCTCTCTCTGTCTCTCTTTCTGTCTTTCTCTCTCTGTCTCTCTCTGTCTTTCTCTATCTTTCTGTCTGTCTTTCTCTCTGTCTTTCTCTCTGTCTCTCTGTCTTTCTCTCTCTGTCTCTCTGTTTCTCTCTGTCTCTCTCTATGTCTCTCTCTGTCTTTCTCTTTCTGTCTCTCTCTGTCTCTCTCTCTGTGTCTTTCTCTCTCTTTCTCTCTCGGTCTGTCTCTGTGTCTTTCTCTCTCTGTCTCTGTCTCTCTCTGTCTCTCTCTGTCTTTCTCTCTCTGTCTCTCTGTCTTTCTCTCTCTGTCTCTCTCTGTCTTTCTCTCTATGCCTCTCTCTCTGCCTCTTTCTCTCTGTCTTTTTCTCTCTGTCTCTCTCTGTCTCTCTCTGTCTCTCTCTCTGTCTCTCTCTGTCTTTCTCTCTCTGTGTCTCTCTCTGTCTCTCTCTGTCTCTCTCTGTCTCTCTCTGTCTATCTCTGTGTGTATCTATGTCTCTCTCTGTCTCTCTCTCTGTTTCTCTCTATCTTTCTCTCTCTGTCTCTCTCTCTGTATCTCTCTGTCTTTCTCTCTCTGTCTCTCTCTGTCTCTGTATTCTCTCTGTCTTTCTCTCTCTGTCTCTCTCTGTCTCTCTCTGTCTCTCTTTCTCTCTCTGTCTCTCTCTGTCTCTCTCTGTCTCTCTCTGTCTCTCTGTGTTCCTCTCTCTGTCTTTCTCTCTCTGTCTCTGTCTCTCTCTGTCTCTCTGTGTTCCTCTCTCTGTCTTTCTCTCTCTGTCTCTGTCTCTCTCTTCTAACAGCATGACCAGTCCATCTTCCTCCTGTTACAACTGTGTTAGTGTCTGCACATCTCTCTCTCTGTCTCTGTCTCTCTCTTTCTCTCTGTGTTCCTCTCTCTGTCTTTCTCTCTTTGTCTGTCTCTGTCTCTCTCTGTCTCTCTGTGTTCCTCTCTCTGTCTTTCTCTCTCTGTCTCTGTCTGTCTCTGTCTCTCTCTTCTAACAGCATGACCAGTCCATCTTCCTCCTATTACAACTGTGTTAGTGCCTGCACATCTCTGTCTCCCTCTTCTAATAGCATGAGCAGTCCATCTTCCTCCTGTTACAACTGTGTTAGTGCCTGCACATCTCTGTCTCCCTCTTCTAATAGCATGAGCAGTCCATCTTCCTCCTGTTACAACTGTGTTAGTGCCTGCACATCTCTGTCTCCCTCTTCTAACAGCATGAGCAGTCCATCTTCCTCCTGTTACAACTGTGTTAGTGCCTGCACATCTGTGTGGTTACAGCAGTTATTGGTTGCGTTTATATGATCACAAAAATAAGAAAAAGCGTTCTCTCGCCAAGTTGTGACGTGGAGGTGTAAGTTGCTATTCTTTGTGGACCTTCGACATTTGACTCTGGGCATTACTATCTTCTTGTGATTATCGTGGACTGACAACGGTCAGGAGAGAAAGAATACATCCCCTGTCACCTGCCAAGCGTGCTGTAAAAGGCGACTAAGGAGATTGAGGTCAAGGGCTATGCCTGTGCTATGGAGTTCGTACATCTGAGCTGAAGCCAACTTCATTGCTTTGTGTGGCTGCTGTGATTGTGGAACGTGCAGAGAGGGGAGAGGGAAATCTGAGCATTATGGGATTGTCTCCTGTCCAATGATGGTGATCTGTCGACTGGCCTAAACCCATTTCTTTGTTACTATGGTCGGTATTACACCAGAGCCGCCTTCCTTTTGAAGAAAATTCAGGTCCCCATTGAAAACTTGATACATTTTGAAGCTGTCGATCAGGATTGAAACCCGACCCCTTATCTTGAGATGTCAGCTCAACAATCAATTATAGAAATGCTACATCTCTCCATTTGGTTACAATATTCCAGAAATTGTTTTCAAGAAGGCTACATAAAGTAAGTTTTAACATTTCCCATCCAAATGTTCTACAAAAACTAAATCCATTTGACTGAAACACACAGTTTTACCACCCCAATAGTTTGTGGTTTGGGCAGCCCTAGGTGCGCTATTTAACTCTCATCAAAGGCGCTTTTATTCCTGTATTTATCCATTTGTTCATATAATTCGTGATCAATGAACCATAAAACATTCACAATTATTTTTTCCATAACCATATTTGTGGTGCTATCTGTTTCAGGTCACTCATTTGAAGAACGTGACCAAACATAAAGCAAGCATCCAGAATAAAAAGTTGCCAAGTGCTTCAAAGTACATTAACTAAAGAAACAACTGATGAGTCTAACAGTGTGTGTCGATGCCTCATGGACAGGTCACCAAACATATCAACAATTCTATAGAAACAAAAAATTGCAATCACTAATATAATTTGGAAGTTTTGTTTCAAATACAAATATAAAATACAGAAATATATAAATTCCATTATATAAAATTAAGAAATCTTGACATTAATAAATAATGGAGAGGGTGGCATAGGTCGCCATTATTCATGCGCGCCACCTAGCGGTCTTCATTCAAAATGCATAAACACAAGAACTCTACCAAAACAACAACAGCAAATTCGCTGTCGGAAATGCTGAAAGACGACTGCGATACAGAAAGTGCAGAGCAGTCCTCGTGTCATACCCCATCAACAACACTGGACAAGCACAATAAGGGAAACGACTTCTGTCGATTAAAAAACGGACCACCAAAAGTTGGAAACACAAAAGATGATATTACGTGCTGTGATGAAAAAGAGTGCTCAAAAAACATCCATGATGTTACAATTTATTGTGACAATGTTGACACCTTCGGTTCCAGCACATATTCTTCTCCAAGTATAAACAAAGACACAAGAACAGACACCGAGATCTATAGTTCAAACAATCTCCTAAGGAAAAACTCAACGCCATCTCAGATTCATTCGCGTCTAACCCCAGAGCAGCAAGCTGAAATACGGACTCTGCCGAAGCTATTCAACATGTCGCCGCCACATCCCATTAGAAACGAAGACATTATTCAAACATCTTCACCTGCAATAGATTCTCATTTCACAACACAAGACGACGATGACGACGATCGTGAAACGTTATCTAGAGACCACTCCCCTGCTACGTCATCTCCTTCAATGCTGTTTGTGCCAGAGAAAGATAGACTATCCCGCATATCAGGAGCTCTTGTTCCACTGAACCTAATGGTGGATCCAGCCCAGCACACAAACTTTCTCCAGACCCCACAGACTCCCTCATTTAGAAGAGATCAAGATATAGCAAGAGATATGGCGTCATTCCAGTCAGTGCGTGCCAACTCGTCACTACGGACACCCCAAAGCTTGCAGGATAACCATTCCAAAAATCTCCAAAACCGACTCAATCTGCCCACATTTCACATCAACAGACCCCCCACATCAGACTCGCACTTTGATCACCCACAGGAAGCCAGCACACACGCCTCCTCTTTTCTGCTTAACTCATTCCTGGCGTCCAGATCTTCCAGAGACGGCAGGAATGAGCCAGTCTACACCAGTTCACAAACCAAGCCGTTTACTAATGGACAAGGGATACCTCCCACCAAACCTACCTTAAGCACAGGTACAACGCAGTCACCAAGGCCATCGTTTTTAATTTCCGATATTTTAGGCGGCAGTTACCGTAGTCAGTCCACGAAAGAAGCGCCGCACGAAGCTTCCAGAGCAGACACAAGCTTTGGTGGCAAGATCTCACACCTGTCCCCGATGAGGCTGAGCGCCTTCACAAAGGTGTCCCACTCCTCAACGTCCAGCCTCAACTCTGAAGGTGAAAATATAGCTCGAGTTCCGGCACCTGCTCCTGCGGGATCAAGTGATGATGGCTGCGCTGATGATGACATGCATGATGACATTGATGAGGATGAACAAGATTCTGCAAGTGAAAGTGAGTGTTACACTTCTTTTTTTTATTTCTTTCTTTAATTTGTTTATCCTATAGAGAACCATAGAAAAAATGTGATTTGTCATCCTACAAATGTTCATTGTTAGTAAAGAAATAATGTGATTTATCATCCTATACAGGTTCATTGTTAGTAAAGAAATAATGTGATTTATCATCCTATACAGGTTCATTGTTAGTAAATAAATAATGTGATTTATCATCCTATACAGGTTCATTGTTAGTAAAGAAATAATGTGATTTATCATCCTATATACGTTCATTGTTAGTAAAGAAATAATGTGATTTATCATCCTATATACGTTCATTGTTAGTAAAGAAATAATGTGATTTGTCATCCAATACAATATCATTGTTAGTAAAGAAATAATGTGATTTATCATCCTATACTAGTTCATTGTTAGTGAAGAAATACTGTCCGGTTCGAATATCCGGACATTTTGGTATCTCGATTCATCCAGTCATTAATGGGTACGTCACTTTTATTTGTTTTGTTTTCTTACCCACAAAGTAAATCTCCCTGCTGACGGTCATCAAGTTCCCAATGATGACAACAAACGGACACCAACACCATATTTCCTTGACGGCAACATACGAACACCAACACCATCTTTCGTTGACGACAACATACGGACACCAACACCATCTGTCCATGACGGCAACATTTGGACACCAACACCATCTTTCCATGACGGCAACATTTGGACACCAACACCATCTGTCCATGACGGCAACATTTGGACACCAACACCATCTGTCCATGACGGCAACATTTGGACACCAACACCATCTTTCCATGACGGCAACATTTGGACACCAACACCATCTGTCCATGACGGCAACATATGGAGACCAAATCCATCTTTCCATGACGGCAACATATGGAGACCAAATCCATCTTTCCTTGACGGCAACATATGGAGACCAAATCCATCTTTCCATGACGGCAACATATGGAGACCAAATCCATCTTTCCATGACGGCAACATATGGAGACCAAATCCATCTTTCCTTGACGGCAACATATGGAGACCAACACCATCTTTCCTTGACGGCAACATATGGAGACCAAATCCATCTTTCCTTGACGGCAACATATGGAGACCAAATCCATCTTTCCTTGACGGCAACATATGGAGACCAAATCAATCTTTCCTTGACGGCAACATATGGAGACCAAATCCATCTTTCCTTGACGGCAACATATGGAGACCAAATCCATCTTTCCTTGACGGCAACATATGGAGACCAAATCCATCTTTCCATGACGGCAACATATGGAGACCAAATCTATCTTTCCATGACGGCAACATATGGAGACCAACACCATCTTTCCTTGACGGCAACATTCGAATTCTTTATTCATTTCTTTGTTAATTTCTCTTTATTTATTTCTCTTCTTTCTTTAAATTTCCTGTAGCTCAAACACTTTCGAAGTTGTTCTGTTTCTTGCCAATCTTTTAAGATCATTCCATTCCATCTCCATCATCTTCACTTTTGCCTTCATCTGTCTTCTCCAAGAATATTTTGGTCTTCCTCTTTCTTTCTTTCTTTCTTTCTTTCTTTCTTTCTTTCTTTTCTTTTTCTGGGAACTGGTTGGTCTCGAGGCAAGACGTCGGCCTCGGGACAGAGAGGTTGTGGGTTCAATTCTCGGCTACACCAGTTGGGATTTTTATTTATGATTTCTCTCTGCGACAACCACCCCTGGTCTCAGCAGCGAGGCCCGGCTTGAAACGTCAACTACTCATCGACGGAAAAAATATGAGTACTTCCAAAGTCGGAGTTATCTGCCTGTGCGGCGAGGGACCTCTGTACACACGGCTACCAGGGAAAAATGGATTAACACGCAAAATTCAGTTCCTAGTCTCTAGGGACTTCGTCAGAGGTAAAAGCTGGCGAACGAAAAAAAAAATTCTTTTTTCTTTTCCTCTCGCGCAATGTTTTTCAAATAAAATACAAGACGACGAAGGTTAATCCAGATAGGGCTCTCCTGTTGGATGTTCTACATCAATGTGTGTGAGTGTGCGTGCGTGCGTGCGTGAGTGCGCGCGTGAGTGCGTGCGTGCGTGCGTGCGTGCAGAGAGTAGGACTGCTACTTAACACTGATTTTTCGGGACTTCACCTCAAAACAGTTGTATGTGGACGGAATTGTTTCCACTACGAATCTTTCCTACGGGGCTCTATACATTACAAATGAAGTTTACGCGCATATTTCATATGTAAGAACAGACGTATAATAGGAGGTCTGTGTAAGACGTCCGTCTCTAAACGTCCCGGGTATGAACACCACCCCCCCTTTTTTTCGGTGAATTCGTGGTTTCTTTGTGGTTTCTTCGTGGTTTTTTCGTGGTTTCCTCACGCGATCTCTTGGTATCGAGATATTATGTCTCATCATCATCATCATGTGCTATACCGGTTGGCGTAGGCGATCATGTCCTTCCACAATCTTCTATCTACAGTGCATCGTATCAGTTCTGTTGTTGACAGTTTTCCATGCCATGACACCAAGCTATCCAGTATTTTCTCTCTTTTTCGTCCGCGATCTCTCTTTCCATATATATTGCCAGTTGTAACCAAGTATTCCAACTTTCCCCTTCTCATGATGTGCCCGAAAAATGTTGATTGCTTCTTTCTGATGTTTTTTAGGAGCTCCCTTTTTGTGTTGGCCTCTTTGAAAATTTCCTCATTGGTCTTTTTAGCTGTCCAGGGAACTTTCAACATTTTTTTGATAAACCCCATCTCTGTGGCCTCTAATTGTCTTTTCATTTGTTTGTCTACTGCCCATGATTCGCTTCCATAGGTCAGAATTGGTCTGATGTCTAGATTTGTTTTATAACGACAAAACAAGGGATGCAATCCCGGCATTTACTCTGCGCTCATTAAATAGACCTTGTCGTTTGAAATTAGAAAAAAAGACAACTAGGCGGAGCGGTCGTTGATCGGTTATATATCTGCCCAATATTGATCTCAGATCGTCGGAGTTCGTGCACTAGGTCATGTTTGATCTCGGAGGCTTTCAAAATGTCGTTATAAATATTGGAATACCTATGGGTGTATTGATGATTTTCCTAAAATAACAACAGGAGATACAATATTGACAGGCAAAACATGGAGCTGGAGAGATCTTGTGCTAAGAGATTTAGAAACAATTACAAAACACCTCCAACGACGGAGTTATTTGCCTGTGCGGCGAGGGACCACTGTTCACAAGGCTGTCAGGGAAAACCCGATTAACACGCACATTTCACTTTCTAGACATTTCGCCAGAAGTGAAGGGGAAAAAAAAATCCCATTACCTGTCATGTTGTACACCGGATGGAAGGTGCAAGCAAGCTAACAGAAGACAGTAAAAGTAAAGTAAAGTACCCCCCGTCACGCCAAGTGGCGTATAGGGAAATATGGTGTTAGTGACCCTATATTTTACAGACCTTCAGCACATGATTTTTGGGGTAATGTGGTCGGTATTACGCCCGTGCTGCTTTTACTTTCCCAGAAAAAAATCCGGTACCCATTTAAGGCTGGGTGAACCCGGAGCCGTCGGTTGGGATCGAACCCTACCCCTTGTCCGTAGTAGTCCAGTTCACTAACCACTGAGCTATCGCGGCTCCTACTAATTTTTAGGGAATTAGTAAAACCCAGGTGTCCTCGCCAGGATTACGAACCCCGGCTGTTGCCGTGGTAAGCCAACCTAACAGAAGACAGGCGTAACAGAAATGATGAGCGTGTGCAAGTAACTGTTCACCATGCAAAACATGGACATATGAAGCTTCTAAACGTTGCTTGATTCCGCTAGAAATACTAATTTTAGTCACTGCCGAAAGAAAAAAATACATGTAGAAGTTTGATTATTCTGGCTATTCCTCTTCATAATCTGCTTAATCTACGACTTCGGAAGTGTTTGTTGAAGACCTATGCCCCACAGGGAGCTTAAAGGTAGAAGAGGAAGAAGATCTGCTTAATTTTATTACTTCTTTTGGCTATATTTTTCTTCTCCTGTCCCCTTTTATACGCATCGATTTATTTATTCTTTTTATATGTCTATTTACTTTTATTTTGTTGTAACTTTTTACACTTGTCTATTTTTCATGTTCTGTGTCTACCTACTTATCTTCTATTCTTCCTTTCTACATTTATCTGTTCATGCTGTGTCTACTTTTCTTCTGTCCCTGCTTAATCTATTTCTTTTAACCCCTAACTATTCTTCCTCTATGTCTACTTAAGCTTCATCTATGTCGGGTATATCGACTTATGTCGACTCATTAATCTTCTTCTATATCGGTTATATCGACTTATGTCGACTCATTAATCTTCTATATCGGTTATATCGTCTTATGTCGACTCATTAATCTTCTTCTATATCGGTTATATCGTATTATGTCGACTCATTAATCTTCTTCTATATCGGTTACATGGTCTTATGTCGACTCATTAATCTTCTTCTATATCGGTTACATGGACTTATGTCGACTCATTAATCTTCTTCTATATCGGTTATATCGTATTATGTCGACTCATTCATCTTCTTCTATATCGGTTATATCGTCTTATGTCGACTCATTAATCTTCTTCTATATCGGTTATATCGTCTTATGTCGACTCATTAATCTTCTTCTATATCGGTTATATCGTCTTATGTCGACTCATTAATCTTCTTCTATATCGGTTATATCGTCTTATGTCGACTCATTAATCTTCTTCTATATCGGTTATATCGTCTTATGTCGACTCATTGTTCTTCCTCTTTTGGATCTTCTTCTGCTACTTTTCTCTAGAAAAAACTAAATGTTCAGTGGACCCATTAAGCAATCCTTGATATAGGGATTATTATTATTCCTTGTTATCGTCTTGTTCTTGTTTATATTCTTGTTCTTATTTATCTTATTATTCCTTGTTATCTTTTTGTTCTTGTTTATATTCTTGTTCTTATTTATCTTATTTTTCTTTGTTATCTTCTTGTTCTTGTTTATATTCTTGTTATCTTCTTGTTCTTGTTTATATTCTTGTTCTTATTTATCTTATTATTCCTGGTTATCTTTTTGTTCTTGTTTATATTCTTGTTCTTATTTATCTTATTTTTCTTTGTTATCTTCTTGTTCTTGTTTATATTCTTGTTCTTATTTATATTATTTTTCTTTGTTATCTTCTTGTTCTTGTTTATATTCTTGTTCTTATTTATCTTATTATTCCTTGTTATCTTCTTGTTCTTGTTTATATTCTTGTTATCTTCTTGTTCTTGTTTATATTCTTGTTCTTATTTATCTTATTTTCTTTGTTATCTTTTTGTTCTTGTTTATATTCTTATTCTTATTTACCTTTTTTTTCTTTGTTATTTTATTGTTCTTGTTCATATTCTTGTTCTTATTTTCTTCTCTCCCTAGTTTATCTTTTTTTACTTCACACTTTCCTCATTTGCCTTGCAGCGTCGAGAGGAGAAATTATTTGCTGTCTATTGCTCTTCTATTGCAGAGGTCATGCTGACATGTTTCCTAATGTTTCTAATATTCCATCAATCCATATTTTTCATGTTCGCTCTTTGGTCTGGTATTCTCGCAACGTTTATTGAAGGCTCGTTGTGTTGTGTTTTGATCTTGCTGACTTATCACGTGGCCAAACCATTGTATCCCTTGTCTCCGTGTATCCATTTGTTTCTATTTTTATCTTCTTTCTTTTGTTTATCTACTTGTTTATCTTCTAGTTCTATATATCTTCATGTACTTGTTTATATTCATGTTTTTCTTTATCATCGAATAAACTCTTTACATATTTTCTTGTTCAACTGACTGCTGGTCTTTGATTCCACGTATAGATCAACAGTATATTTTGTCAAACTGATAGTTTGACTCAAAACTTTACGAATAGAACTTTCGGTTTGAATCCATGTTCTTCTGTTTCTTCTTCTTCTTTTCTTCCTCATTTGCCTTTCAGCGTCGAGGGGAGATTTAATTTGAGGTCTTTTGCTCTTCTGTTCGCCTCTGCTGCTGTTATGTTTCCTAGTGCTTCTAATATTCCATCAATCCATCTTTTTCGTGGTCTACCCGTGGGTCTGGCGTTCTTGTAATGTTTATTGAGGGCTTGTATTGTGTTTTGACCACTCTGCCTTTGTCACTTGACCAGACCATTTTATCTGTTGTTTCATTATATATTCTATGACGGGTGCTATTCCTAGTTTTTTTCTCAGTTCTTAATTTCTGATCTTATCTCTCAGACTGTTTCCTGTCATTTGTCTAACACATTTAACCTCAGTAGCAGTTATTTTACTTATTGTTCTTGTATCTAGGATTCAGGTCTGACATTGGCAGCACAACGTTGGGGTGAAGATTGTATTGTAGAGTGCCAGTTTTGCCTCTAGAACTATTTCCTTGTTGGACAATAGTGGTGATAGCTATCCAATGATTTGACACGCTTAGATGCATCTTGAGTCTATCTCTGATATTTGTGAATTGTCGTTTGTCACTAGACTTTCTAGGTATTTGAATTTCTCTACTTGATTTTACTTGCCTGCCTTCTATAGTTATGTTGATGTTCTGTTTATCTTTGGCGAATTTCGTGACTTATGTTTTGTTGGTGTTGATTTTCATGTATTTTGTGCCTGTGCATGTATTTTGTTTGAATCCACGTTATTCTGTTTTAATTAACGTTGTTCTGTTTTAACCCACACTCTCTTTTAATCCATGTTGTTCTGTTTCAATCCACGTTATTTTGTTTCAATCCACGTTATTTTGTTTCAATCCACATTATTTTGTTTCAATCCACGTTATTTTGTTTCAATCCACGTTATTTTGTTTCAATCCACATTATTTTGTTTCAATCCACGTTATTCTGTTTCAATCCACGTTATTCTGTTTCAATCCACATTATTTTGTTTCAGTCCACATTATTTTGTTTCAATCCACGTTATTTTGTTTCAATCCACATTATTTTGTTTCAATCCACGTTATTCTGTTTCAATCCACATTATTCTGTTTCAATCCACATTATTCTGTTTCAATCCACGTTATTCTGTTTCAATCCACGTTATTCTGTTTCAATCCAAGTTATTCTGTTTCAATCCACATTATTCTGTTTCAATCCACATTATTCTGTTTCAATCCACGTTATTTTGTTTCAATCCACGTTATTCTGTTTCAATCCACGTTATTCTGTTTCAATCCACATTATTCTGTTTCAATCCACATTATTCTGTTTCAATCCACGTTATTCTGTTTCAATCCACATTATTCTGTTTCAATCCACGTTATTTTGTTTCAATCCACGTTATTCTGTTTCAATCCACATTATTCTGTTTCAGTCCACATTATTCTGTTTCAATCCACATTATTCTGTTTCAATCCACATTATTCTGTTTCAATCCACGTTATTCTGTTTCAATCCACGTTATTCTGTTTCTGTCCACGTTATTCTGTTTCAATCCACGTTATTCTGTTTCAATTCACATTATTCTGTTTCAATCCACATTATTCTGTTTCAATCCACGTTATTCTGTTTCAATCCTCATTATTCTGTTTCAATCCACATTATTCTGTTTCTATCCACATTATTCTGTTTCAATCCACGTTATTTTGTTTCAATCCACGTTATTCTGTTTCAATCCACATTATTCTGTTTCAGTCCAAATTATTCTGTTTCAATCCACATTATTCTGTTTCAATCCACATTATTCTGTTTCAATCCACATTATTCTGTTTCAATCCACGTTATTCTGTTTCAATCCACGTTATTCTGTTTCAATCCACATTATTCTGTTTCAATCCACGTTATTCTGTTTCAATCCACATTATTCTGTTTCAATCCACATTATTCTGTTTCAATCCACGTTATTCTGTTTCAATCCACATTATTCTGTTTCAATCCACGTTATTCTGTTTCAATCCACGTTATTCTGTTTCAATCCACATTATTCTGTTTCAATCCACATTATTCTGTTTCAATCCACTTTCTGTTATTCTCTCTCTCTCTCTGGAGCGCCAGTGGCACAGTACATCCGATTTCAGGCAGCATTTTATTCAGGTTTGCTATCCTTAGCTTTTGATTGTCCCCAATCTTCTTGCAAGGCAGCAGATGATCTTTTCTATAGGGGGATTCTGTCCTTAGATGGTCGGCCCTCCCAGGTTTACGAGCACCATCTGCCCGAGTCACTAGAGGTGACTAACATAGCCATGCAAACTCTGTTATTGAAACTCAAGTTCTCCTATTCGAACCGACGCTCTCACATTGAACTGGCTATTTCACTGATAAAAGAATATATTTTTGAAATAAAATATTGTAATTATCTTTCCCATTTTGTGACAAAAATAACAACAATCTGGTAACCAATCGTTGATATTAGCAACAATTTGATTATCATCATTTGTCGTTATGTGCATGAGGATGTCATACTTACCTCAGTTGTGGTATGTCTCCAGTTTAGACTGTTCAAAATGAAACTCCTCTACTGGAGAGCTGCATCAATCTATCAATCATGACTTTCCAATGACACTGAGACGGACTTAAGTCACTTGAAAATCTTTCTGTGTAAATCGGTGGCCATCTCGTGAGCTCTCGTCTTACGAAAGCTGTCGCATTAGCCTCGTTGATTGATCTGAGTAATCTTCACGAACATTTCTGAAACAGTAAAACCAGAAGAAGAGCCACTGTAAAACGTTGGGGGAGATCCAGTGTAAAACTTAAAACCACAAATGCAGTAAAACCCTTTGGTTTTAGCGCAGTCCTGAGCCTTTAACTTTAACCTTTGACTTGTAAACTCACTTTTACTTTTCCTAACACCTAGAGAGGAACAATTGTAGGCGATAAAGCTTTAAAATGTATGAGATACGGACTTGTATCAGTTCCAGCGTTACGCTGATCCATTATCTTCTATTCTCAAGCCAGGTCTTAACTTGCCCTTAAACCTCTCTTACCAGGACAGACTAGAAAGGATCCATCCAGGTCTATGTGTAAAGGCCTGTAAACAAAAAAACCGTTTGTGCGTCCATGCCGACCCGTAGTCGCGCCACAAGTTTCATGTCTCATGTACCATTTACATATGAGTGCGGCGAAACACTAATAATACCGAGCTCTTACGAGGGTTCAACCTAGATGTGATTTCAATGAGATTCTTGGTAGAAGGAAGGAGTCTGGAGACTGGTCTATTCTTAAACATGACCCCAAATAAAAGTGGAATGAGAGGCTTTGCGACCTTTTTCACATTATTGATGTGCTTGTGGAAGTTCTAGAAGAAAAGGTAGTGAAAATCCGAGTTGCATCTCGTAAAGCATCCCTACTCGAGCAACCTAAAATGAGACGATCTCTTGTTTAATGGAAAATAAAAATGAATCAAAGAGGCTCTTTTTTCAACTAAAGAAACTCATGAATATTGCACTGGACAAGATATTAACAAAATGATAATTCTAGTCATTATAGACGGTCCATGACATTGAAAGTCTCCTGGTACTCTGTAGAATTTATCTTACCTTATATAGATCAGTGGTTAGTGACCTGGACTACCATGGACAAGAGGTCGGGTTTGATCCTGATCGACGGCTTCCTGGTTCATCCATCCCCAAATGCGCACCAGTTTTTTTTTTTTCTGGGAAAGTAAATAAGTAGTACCGACCACATTACCCCAACAAGCATGTGCCGAATGTCTATACAAATTATGGTCACTAACAACATATAAGGAATAGACCTGGAGACAGTTCAGAGCTACAACTACCTTGGACATACTATAACCAGTGATGGAAAATATACAAGTGAAATAAACAAAAGAATAGAAATGGCAAAAAGTAATTTTAATGTCATGAAAAATATACTAACATCAAAACAAATAACACCAAGGCTAAAACTAAGAATAGCAAAATGTTACATCTTCTCAACATTCCTATATGGTGCAGAAACATGGACGTAGACAAGAAAACAGAACAAAAAACTGAAGCCTTTGAAATGTGGATTTATAGTAGAATAGGTAGAACTGGGTGGAAAGAAGAGAAAACAAACCATGAAGTCTTAAAACAACTAAAAATGACAAGAGAACTACTAAACACAATTCAAACAAGACAAATACGATTTTGGGCCATGTTAAAAGACACAACAGCCTGCTAAAAGTAGTTTTGGAGGGGAAAATACAAGGTAAAAGAGGCAGAGGCAGACCAAGACTAACATGGACGAGTAACATCAAAAGATGGACAAATCAGCCAATGACAACCTGCACCATCAAAGCAAGAGACAGAGCAGAATGGCGCTCCATGGTAGCCAACCTTCGTTGCGGAGATGGCACTCAATGATGATGATGAACAATATATTCCATATACGTCACATGTCGTGACGGGCTCGTTCCTTTTTTGTTTACCATCACGCTATATAGCATTTACTTGCAGTAGATGTTAGTTTCTTGTACTTCTTCGTTACAAATAATCTACATGAACTGATGTGCTTTGTTGAACTAAGTAAAAAGTCAGGCTATTTGTGATACATGAAGACATTAAGTCAGAGACGTTGTTTCTGGTGGACAAAAGGAAGACGTCGAAGAGAGATCATAGAAGCAACAATACCTTCTCATGTGTGTCATATAGTGAGCCTGATGTGAACGCTCATATTGTTTGAAACTGATAGTCCACATCACGCCATTATATCCAGGAACGCGCGGTACACGCTTAAGGCTGGGCCGTATTATATATAAGTCGGTGGAATCAACACTGGTTGAGCCCAGGAGTCTGCTAACTTAAGACTGGGTGATCCTAAAGGCCACTTATCTTAAGACTGGATGTGCCTAGAAGTCTGTTAACGTAATTATGGATGAGTCTAGAAGCCTGCTAACTTAAGACTGCGTAAGCATAGAAGGCTGTTAACTTAAGACTGGGTGTACATAGAAGTCTGTTAACATAATTCTGGATGAGTCTAGAAGCCTGCTAACTTAAGACTGCGTAAGCATAGAAGGCTGTTAACTTAAGACTGGGTGTACATAGAAGTCTGTTAACATAATTCTGGATGAGTCTAGAAGCCTGCTAACTTAAGACTGTGTATGCATAGAAGGCTGTTAACATAAGACTGGGTGTACATAGAAGTCTGTTAACATAATTCTGGGAGAATCTAGAAGTCTTTTAAATTGGAGCTGAGTGAGCTTAAAGGTTTCACTTAAAACTGGTGAACCTAAAAGTATGTTAACTTAAGTTCCTGTGTGTTACCGGGGTCTCATTATGAGTAAAGAATAATGACACTGTGACCTTCCAAGCATGTCGTAAGAGGCGACTAAGGAGTTTGACCGATGGCTTGACAAGCTGTCATTGTAAAAAGTACTGTTATGGAAACAGAGCCATAGATTTTAGAAGCAGTGATCTCTGCAATATGTGCCATTTTGGCACGCAAGGTTTATGTTTTTGAGATTGTGGTTCTGCCTTATGTGCCGTCTTCGGCTCGAAAGGACAATAGATATATATTAACTTAAGATTGGATAAGCCTAAATGTATGTTAACTGAAGGGGTCAAGCAAAGAAATGCATAAATATGCGAAGCTGCAGTACAGCTGATTGTAAAAGAGAAATGAAAACAAAAAATATAAAAACAATGGTATTCATAAAAGTTTAACCATATAATTTTTTATATTTTATTTTTTATCTCTCCTCCTGTTAACTTAATGAGCCTAAAGTCTGATAACTTAATACTTGATGAGCCTAAAGTCTGTTAACTTAATATTTGATGAGCTTAATGTCTGTTAACTTAATACTTGATGAGCCTAAGGTCTTTTAACTTAATATTTGATGAGCTTAATGTCTGTTAACTTAATACTTGATTTGACTAAGGTCTGTTAACGTAATACTTGATGAGCCTAAAGTCTGTTAACTTAATCCTTGATGAGCGTAAAGTCTATTAACTTAATCCTTGATGAGCCTAAAGTCTGTTAACTTAATACGTGATAAGCCTAAAGTCTGTTAACGTAATACTTGATGAGCCTAAAGTCTGTTAACTTAATACTTGATGAGTCTAATGTATGTTAACTTAATACTTGATGAGCCTAAAGTCTGTTAACTTAATACTTGATGAGCCTAAAGTCTGTTCTCTTCTCATTACATGGCCAAAAAATGATGATTGTTTCTTCTTAATATTGGTAGCTCTCTTTTTGCTTTGACCTCTCTCAGAACATCTTCATTACTCTTCTTAGCTGTCCATGGTACTCTCAACATTCTTGTGTAAAACCACATTTCTACAGACTCCAGTGATTTTCTTGTCTGTTGTCCTATTGTCCACGATTCACATCCATATGTTAAGACTGGCTCTACATAACATTTATGAACTCTCTTTCTTGTTTCTATTGTTAAAATTGGATTGCATAGTATCTTCCTCATTTTTTTGGAAAGCTGCTTTTGCCTGAGCTATTCTGCATCTCACCTATTTTGTACATCTTCCGTCTGAGGTTAACAAAGTTCCCATATATTTAAATTCATTTACCCGTTTAAATATTGTACCACTTGTCTTTATTTTGCACTGAGGTGATGTCTTTTTCTTTGTTCTTACCAATACCTCTGTCTTTTTGCTATTAAGAAAACCACCGTCGTTAACTTCTTTGTACATTCATGGATCGCCACAACAATAGAAATAACGACAACAACGTTAAGGGGGGATTCCAATGGAAAACCCTCGTTCGGTAGGGGATATCATACTTGTGGTTAGAAAAAAAAATACCTCCGTGGTCGACCAAGCCGATGGCGGAAATGGGTACCAGGGTATAATACTATGGAAAGGTGATTAATGCCGCCTCGCATCGTGAGTTTTAGTGCTTGAAGCGACACTATCCAGAAGTCTCCGAACACTTCTGATTATGCTATGACGCAGATTCAAGTTTCGTACTTTACCTTAACGGCACGATGGCACATTAGTAGACCAAGATGAAAGTACAAAAGGCAATAGGTGCTTTCAGTTCGTTGTAAAACATGGACATCCAAACAAATTAAGTTACATCTCATAGAGTCCCGTCTCCGCATCGAAGGTTTTTCCTATCATAGAGCGCAATTCCACTTTGTCTCTTGCTTTGATGGTGCAGGTTGTCATAGACTGACTTGCCCATCTTTTTATGTTACTCGTTCATGTTAGTATTGGTTTGCTTCTGCCTCTTTTACCTTGTATTTTCTCTTCCACGTTTACTTTTAGTAGGCTGTTGTGTCTTTTAACATGCCCTCAAAATCTCATTTGTCTTGTTTTAAATGCGGTTTGTAGTTTTCTTGTTATGTTTAGTTATTTAAAACTTCATCGTGTATTTTATTTTATTTTCATCTAATTCTTCATATTGTTCTATAAATACACATGTCAAAGGCTTCAATTTTCGGTTCTTTTCTCTTGTCTAATGTCCATGTTTCTGCACCATACAGGAATGTTGAGAATATATAACATTTTGCTCTTCTTAATTTTAGCCCTGGTGTTATTTGTTTTGATTTTAGTATACTTTTCATGACAATAAAATTACTTTTTGCCATTCCTATTCTTTTGTTTATTTCAGTTTTACATTTTCCATCACTGGTTATAGTATGTCCAAGGTAATTGTATCTCTGAACTGTCTCCAGGTCTATTCCTTCCAAGATTACTTTTAGTAGGCTGCTGTATCTTTTAACATGCCCGCAAAATTTATTTGATTTGTTAAGACATACATGTTGAATTGCACATTAAGTTACACCTATTGTATGTCTATGGGACATATACAACAACATAACGGCACGGAGATATGCACACACGTACACCTGTTACGTGTTGTCCATCTTTTACATTTCAAATAACTTTTCTTTTTCCCAAGACACTGATTATCGAAGACAATATCTTCTTCTCTCTAAACGTTTAGCCACGATAGCTCAGTGGTTAGTGAATTGGACTACAAAGGACAAGAGGTTGGATTCGATCCCAACCGACGGCTTCTAGGTTCACCCAACCTTTAATGGGTACCGGATTTTTTTTCTGGGAAAGTAAAGCAGCACGGGCGTAATACCGACCACATTACCCCAAAAATCATGTTCCGAAGGTCTGTAAAATTTATGGTCACTAACACCATATTCAAACCATGTACTTTACTTTTTTTTTTTTTACTTTCTCTGTACGTTTACATCATGTAAGTGTAATCTGGAAGTGACGATTCTTTCCAACAAGCTCTAGTGATTGCAACGTTCTGTGGGAGATACATATATTTAGCTTTATCCTTTCTACTACTAACCATCCTGTTTCACATAATCTAAGAACACCTTTTTTCAATATGTTTCATGCATGCCACTATGTGTGCCATTTTTCCTTGCCCATTTAGAGAACGTACTTAGTGCATAAGAAAAAGAGTTCTTAAATATTATGTAGAGCCAGTCTTAACATATGGATGTGAATCATGGACAATAGGACAACGGACAAGAAAATCATTGGAGGCTGTAGAAATGTAGTTTTACAGAAGAATGTTGAGAATACCATGGACAGCTAAGAAGAGTAATGAAAAAGTTTTCTAAAGAGGCCAAAGCAAAGAAAGAGCTAATTTTCAATATTAGGAAGAAACAATCATAAATTTGTGGATATGTTCCCTGAGAAGGGAACATTTGGAATATATTGTAACAACTGGGAAATTTGAGGGATGAAGAGATATCGGGAAACAAAGAGAAAAGATACCAGATAGCTTAAGAGAATGGCATGGCAGAAGGTCAAGAACAGAAATAATATAAAACTGTTGAGATCGAAAGTTATGGAGAGATATGATCACCTACGCCAGCAGGCATGGACTTAGTGCATCCAAAAAGCAATGAAACGCAGTTTTCTCGAGAACCGCTAATTCAAAAAAATATGAAATGTGTACACCGAATATATGGATATGTCATGTAAACATCGGCATCATTCAACATAATCTCCATCCACTTGTACAGTTTGATGCCAGCGTGTAACAAGTGCATCTATTCCTTGCCTGTACCAGTCTTTGTCTTGATCGTGTAGCCATTTCTTCCCTGCATGAATCACTCCATCATCTTCAAACCTTGTCCCACGGAGGACATCTTTCAGTGGACCAAAGAGATGGAAATCAGATGGTGCCAAATCAGGGCTGTATAGTGGATGGGGTAGTATAGTCCAACCCAATCTGGTGGTTGCTTCACGTGTTGCCAGACTTCTGTGATGGCGCGCAATGTAATGAATGAGAAGCAGGTCTGCTGGATTCTTGCTGAACTCTGCGAAAACGTTGATTGAGTTTTCTCAATGTCTTAATGAAGCTTGCGAATTTATTGTCACTCCTCTTTGCATAACACCCACAAGAATTACGCCTTCAAAGTCCCAAAGGACAGTGACCATGGCCTTCCCACCTGAAGAAGCTGTTTTGAAATTCTTTCTTCGTGATGAATGCATATGATGCCACTCCTTTGGATGTCTTTTTGTCTCAGATTCAAAATGATGTGCACAGTTTTCGTCACCTGTAACAATCTTAGCCAAACATATTCTCTCCATCTACATTGAAACGCTCCAACAGTTCAGAAGAAATTGCTTTTCTTTGCAATCGGTCCTCTTTTGTGAGATTTCATGGAACCCATCTTGTACAAACATGGGAAAATCCCAGCTTTTTATAGCTGCATTTGCACTAGAAATGCTGACTGACAACTTTAATGCCAATTGTTGAGCAGTGATGCGCCTATCAGCAAGAATAATGCCATCAGCAAATTTCAACATCTCTGCATTGGTAGTTGTAGAGGCCGTCAACAGCGCGGGAGATCAAGAAGCTCCGTATCTCCGCTTTCAGATTCTTTTATTCTCTGAACCCAACGATTTACTGTGCTCCTGTCAACTGCAGAATTTCCGTACACATCACATAGGCGTTTGTGAATGTTCACAACAGTTCCCTTCTCTAAAATGAGAAATGATATCACAATTTGCTGCTTATAACGCAAGTTGCTGCCATGCTCCATTTCAACGGTTTAGTACAGTCGAATTTTTTGGCTGATTGCAGTGCAATTCGGTGCACACAATTAACATATGCCATATTCAAAGTGTGCAAAATGGCATGCTTCTATGTTTATTATTAACTGAAAAAAAAATCGATGTGGTGCATTACCTTTTGAACGCCCCTCGTACATTCTAGTTTCATGGTCCTGGTAGACTATAGGTAAGCTGTCGATGAAGGACTACTTCACGATTTCTCCGGATTGCGTCATATATTTCTCAAACAAAGGACCCTTATCTATCCTGGATGGCAGAATTACTTTTATTATTTCTTTATTGAATCTCCCTGCGATTTTTTGTGTGACTTGTCTTTTAATTGTTTAAGGTAGCCAGTGATTTACTCAAACCCCAGCTGCCTCCTATGACGTGTCTGGTGGGGTACAGCAACACAATTCTCAGCTCCACTCTCGGGCGCCAGCAACGCACGAGAGTGAGAGACTTATCGATGCGTAGCAATTGTTGTATAGCCTGATATTTCACTAATCCTTCTTTTGATAAGGCCTCCTTTCTCTACTTCTATAGCTTTATTCAATAATTATCGTTTATATCATACATACATGTTTTATAATCCTTATTTATTGTTTGTTCATTCAACTTTCGACCTGAAGAGAACGTTAAATGTTGACTGATCGTATTTGTGTTGATTTGAAGTTTACAAGCTGTGATATTTGTGCCTTTCTACTTCTGTGTGATATTTATAAGTGCAGATTTGCCTTCCCCTTTCGATCCTTGCCTTGCGTGGCCGTTTTGTCTGTTGAAATGTCAGGCACGGGGAGCTGGGTTAGACATGTAAACCGTGTAGAATGGGGTCTTGATCAATCAGGATTTATAGATTATGACACACTCAGTCAGCTATGAGTCACTGATAATTTTCATCTAAATTCTCTTGAATGTCTTGGATTTGTTCTGTGTTTTGATGAATTAAAAAAAAATTATTTATGTTTGATTTTTTGCTTTCAATTCCTGTATTGTCTTGAAGTGTTCCAGTATTTATTGATTGTACTCTTTATTGCAGGCAGTTTTGAAGCCGATCATCAAGGACAGCGAAATTGTAATCATCTCGGTTCTTCTCTGGGATCAAAGACCAAGAAACCTAGAAAAGCCAGAACGGCCTTCACCGACCATCAGCTGTCGGCGCTAGAGAAGACGTTCGAGCGACAGAAGTATCTGAGCGTCCAGGACAGGATGGAGCTAGCGGCCAAGCTGAACCTGACAGACACGCAGGTCAAGACGTGGTACCAGAACAGAAGGTCAGCTTCTTGTCATAATTAAGGTTGTTCTTCTCCGTTTTATTTCCTGCTTTACTACCCATGTCCGTTTAACTGGAAGCTTTTCGTAGAACCTAATTCCTATTGTCGTGTGAACAGCTTTAACATTCATGAGTTTAGGTCCGCCCAGTGCATCTGATACATGCGACGATCGCTTCAGCTCGATGACCAAATCATCATTATTAGGTGCCATACCGGTTGGTGTAGACGATCATGTCCTTCCACAATCTTCTATCTACAGTGCATTGTTTTATTTCTGTTGTTGACTGTTTTCCATGCCATGTCACCAAACTATCTAGTTAGTATCTTTGCTCTTTGTCGTCCGCGATCTCTCTTTCCTTTTATTTTGCCAGTTGTAACCAAGTATTCCAACTTTCCTCTTGTCATGATGTGCCCAAAAAATGTTGATTGTTTTTTTCTGATATTTTTTAGGAGCTCCCTTTTTGTGTAGGCCTCTTTGAGAATTTCCTCATTGGTCTTTTTAGCTGTCCAGGGAACTTTCAATATTCTTCTGAGAAATACCATCTCTGTGGCCTCTAATAATCTTTTCATTTGTTTGTCTACTGTCCATGATTCGCTTCCATAGGGCAAAATGACCTCTATATAACACCTATGAACTTTCTTTCTCACTTCTATTGGCATAGACTTGTTGCATAAGACGTTTTTCATTTTCTGAAATGCTGTTGTGGCCTGAATTATTCTGCCTTTTATTTATATGGTGCATCTTCCATCTGATGTTATTATTATGCCAGAGTATTTGACGCGTTGCACTTGTTTCAGAATTTTCCTGTTTATTTTTATGCTACTTGATGGTAATGACTGTTTCTTCAATATGAACATATCATCATCATCATCATCGTGTACCTTCTCCGCAACGAAGGTTGGCTACCATGGATCGCCATTCTACTCTGTTTCTTGCCTTGATGGTGCAGGCTGTCATAGATTGACTTGACTATCTTTTGATGTTACTCTCTCCATGGCTTTCTTTGGATTGTTACGTGATGAGGCTCCAATCTCTTTCACGGTGGTCTGCCATATTCGCCTTTCGTGTTCTGAATATGCCTCATGTGTACCACACACTTTGCTGTTTTCGCTTTCTGGGCCGTAGATTATTATAGATATTATATAAAAACATATAGCTATTTTATTTGTTTTAAACACGGACATCAGATGTCGTAGCATGGTTGCTCTTTTGTTTTTGATCGAACACAGCCGGTGCGCGTCATACAGTCAGAAACAGACATTTAGAAATTAACAAATTAGATGATAGGATTTAGCTCATAATTTTGATACCAATATACGGATTTATGACAATTTGAATACTAATATTGATGACGTCAACTGCAGAACTGATCTGTTATCTTTACATAATGAAAGGATCACTCGAACAATGCCTATTACAACAGCGGTCTTTTTTTTTTCTTTTGCTTGTTTGGATATCACAGGGAGACCTCAACTAAGTGGTGAAGACCTCCTCCAGAGCACTCAGGAAAGTTACGTTAGGTGGTACGATCTACTTACATTGAACTGTTAACACGTACCACCAAGTGACAACTAAAATTACATACTACTATCTTAAAACCAACATCACGTACTTGTATCTTAAAACTTGTATTACGTACTATTATCTTAAAATCAACATCACGTACTAGTATCTTAAACCTAACATTACGTACTATTACCTTAAACCTAACATTACGTACTGTTACCTTAAACCTAACATTACGTACTATTACCTTAAACCTAACATTACGTACTGTTACCTTAAACCTAACATTACGTACTATTATATTAAACCTAACATTACGTACTATTATCTTAAACCTAACATTACTTACTATTATCTTAAACCTAACATTACTTACTAGTATCTTAAACCTAACATTACGTACTATTATCTTAAACCTAACATTACGTACTGTTACTTTAAACCTAACATTACGTACAATTAACTTAAAACTAACATTACGCGATGTTCTGGTCAGAGCTGTTATTTAAATGATATTTCTGTTACTTCAGCGGTTTACGAAACAACTTTCATATTACATCTATTAATTATTTTTAGAACGTCAAGTTCTTGTGCTCTCGGTCACTCTCTTTTCATGTTTGAGACAGTTGACATTTTATTTATTCTTCTTCTTTCTTCTTCTATCTTTCCTCCATTGCCGCTGGCGTCGAGGGGAGATACCATCTACGATTCTTAGCTGTTCTGTTGGCCTCTTCTAATGTTATCCCCCCTAGTGACTCTAGTATTCCCTTTATCCATCTCTTTCTCGGTCTTCCTCTTAATCTGGCGTTTCCGTAGCGTTTATTTAAGGCTCTTTGAGTCATTTTTAGTTCTTTATGTATTGTTATATGGCCGAACCAATTTATCTGTTGTTTCTTGATGTATTTGATGGCTGGTTCAATTTCGAGTTTCTTCCTCAGGTCGGTGTTTCTTAATCTGTCTATTAAGCTATTTCCTGTCATTCTTCTGACACGTTTCATTTCGGTGGTCGCTATCTTTCTTATTGTTCTAGGGTCCAGCGTCCAATTCTGGCACTGATAGCACAGAGTTGGTAGAAAAATTGATGTGTATATTGTCCTTTTTGCTTCCGTAGTTATTGCTTTGTTTTTTAATAGTGTTGATACTTGGCCTTTCACGTAGCATGCTTCGTTGCACCTTATATCTATCTCTGTCTCTTTGTTTGATCGCGATTGTTTCTCCATTATTTTGGCTCTGAGCACTGTTGTGTGTATGTTACATTGTCCTCTGAGCACTGTCGTGTGTATGTTACATTGTCCTCTGAGCACTGTCGTGTGTATGTTACATTGTCCTCTGAGCACTGTCGTGTGTATGTTACATTGTCCTCTGAGCACTGTCGTGTGTATGTTACATTGTCCTCTGAGCACTGTCGTGTGTATGTTACATTGTCCTCTGAGCACTGTCGTGTGTATGTTACATTGTCCTCTGAGCACTGTCGTGTGTATGTTACATTGTCCTCTGAGCACTGTCGTGTGTATGTTACATTGTCCTCTGAGCACTGTCGTGTGTATGTTACATTGTCCTCTGAGCACTGTTGTGTGTATGTTACATTGTCCTCTGAGCACTGTCGTGTGTTTGTTACATTGTCCTCTGAGCACTGTCGTGTGTTTGTTACATTGTCCTCTGAGCACTGGTGTGTGTATGTTACATTGTCCTCTGAGCACTGTTGTGTGTATGTTACATTGTCCTCTGAGCACTGTTGTGTGTATGTTACATTGTCCTCTGAGCACTGTTGTGTGTATGTTACATTGTCCTCTGAGCACTGTCGTGTGTATGTTACATTGTCCTCTGAGCACTATCGTGTGTATGTTACATTGTCCTCTGAGCACTGTTGTGTGTATGTTACATTGTCCACTGAGCACTGTTGTGTGTATGTTACATTGTCCACTGAGCACTGTTGTGTGTATGTTACATTGTCCTCTGAGCACTGTTGTGTGTATGTTACATTGTCCACTGAGCACTGTTGTGTGTATGTTACATTGTCCTCTGAGCACTGTTGTGTGTATGTTACATTGTCCACTTAGCACTGTTGTGTGTATGTTACATTGTCCTCTGAGCACTGTTGTGTATATGTTACATTGTCCACTTAGCACTGTTGTGTGTATGTTACATTGTCCTCTGAGCACTGTTGTGTGTATGTTACATTGTCCACTGAGCACTGTTGTGTGTATGTTACATTGTCCTCTGAGCACTGTTGTGTGTATGTTAAATTGTCCACTGAGCACTGTTGTGTGTATGTTACATTGTCCACTGAGCACTGTTGTGTGTATGTTACATTGTCCTCTGAGCACTGTTGTGTGTATGTTACATTGTCCTCTGAGCACTGTTGTGTGTATGTTACATTGTCCACTGAGCACTGTTGTGTGTATGTTACATTGTCCACTGAGCACTGTTGTGTGTATGTTACATTGTCCACTGAGCACTTGTGTGTATGTTACATTGTCCTCTGAGCACTGTTGTGTGTATGTTACATTGTCCTCTGAGCACTGTTGTGTGTATGTTACATTGTCCACTGAGCACTGTTGTGTGTATGTTACATTGTCCACTGAGCACTGTTGTGTGTATGTTACATTGTCCACTGTGCACAGTTGTGTGTATGTTACGTTGCCCACTGAGCACTGTTGTGTGTATGTTACATTGTCCACTGAGCACTGTTATGTGTATGTTACATTGTCCACTGAGCACTGTCGGGTGTATGTTACATTGTCCTCTGAGCACTATCGTGTGTATGTTACATTGTCCACTGAGCACTATCGTGTGTATGTTACATTGTCCACTGAGCACTGTTGTGTGTATGTTACATTGTCCTCTGAGCACTGTCGTGTGTATGTTACATTGTCCTCTGAGCACTGTTGTGTGTATGTTACATTGTCCACTGAGCACTGTTGTGTGTATGTTACATTGTCCTCTGAGCACTGTCATGTGTATGTTACATTGTCCTCTGAGCACTGTCGTGTGTATGTTACATTGTCCTCTGAGCACTGTCGTGTGTATGTTACATTGTCCTCTGAGCACTGTCGTGTGTATGTTACATTGTCCACTGAGCACTGTTGTGTGTATGTTACATTGTCCTCTGAGCACTGTCATGTGTATGTTACATTGTCCTCTGAGCACTATCGTGTGTATGTTACATTTTCCTCTGAGCACTGTCGTGTGTATGTTACATTGTCCTCTGAGCACTGTCGTGTGTATGTTACATTGTCCTCTGAGCACTGTTGTGTGTAAGTTACATTGTCCACTGCCGCTGTGCTAGTTCTGTCGCAGAGTAAGGGCTGTTGTTTATCTTACCACTGCTTGCCCGTGCGCTGTGATCACTGTTGTCCGTGACCCGTCGTCCAATCGTGTTGTTTCTCTACATTTTTATTGTTTTCGCACATAAACTGTTATTACGCACTTTTAAAAACATTATTCTATTTTATTTGTTTATTTTTTTTTCAGTTTTACTAATGAGTCTCCGGCAAATATCATAATATTTTCTTTAATTAACTTTCAACGGTTGTTACTTTTTGCTCATCTTGAGCTTAGGAATTCATTTTTTTATTGTGCGACTCTGATAGGGTTTGGCATTCGATACAATGTACCTTGATATCCGAGATCATGGACACAATCGTGATGGTTCCAGATGTGGTTTAACTTCAGTTTATAAAGTGGGCACTTTAACCTCAGCTCTACAGAAAAGTTATCGAACCTTTTCCCCAGAAAATATTTTGAAAACGCGTTGTGTTTCTCATAATTTGAAATAATTTCCATCAAATAAAATTAACTTTTGATAAAATTGTATACGATTTAACGCCCAAATTCATTTTCATTTCGTTTGTATAGTTTGTTTGAATGAACAATTAACATGTAACAATTAACATTTGCCAGTTAACATTTAACAGTTAACAATTAACATTTAAAAATGAACAGTCATTTACTCAGATTATGAATATAAGTAACGAGACATGATTTACCAATGCCACACACGCACATTTACATCTAAACTCTCTCTCTCTCTCTCTCTCTCTCTCTCTCTCTCTCTCTCTCTTGTGTCTCTCTTTCACACACAAACGCACAATTTGTGTGTGTGACTGGGACACCGAAAGGTCCACAAACATTCATCTTGCAAGCAAGTCCACAAGAATGCCGATTGAAAGTTCTGAAGAACCTGCAGACGGACACTGCAAGTTTGCCATGATATTTCTGGATCTGTTGAGAGTGTTTTAATAAACTGACAAAGAAAAGAAATGAGAGAGGCTCCTGGAGCGATTAGCCAAAACCCCGAGTGCTTATCCGGGCATATAGCCGTTGTTGAAGTGTTTGTATGGACATTTCACGCCGCGGTGGGTCCGGCGATGTTTAGATAGGGCTAGCTTGCAGTCAAGCGGTGTTCTGAAGTCCTTGTTAGCGTTTCTATGGAAGCGGTCGAAAGTACCACTGACAAGACGCTTAAAACGGTGAATAGAAGGATAAATACGAGGTATTCCATTTCATAGACCTCATTTCATCGTTTCGCACAGTTTTAACTAAAGTGTTTGCAGCAATCGCAAAGGATAAAAAGAAATGCTTACAAAAATATGTTGAGCGCTAACAGGGAGTCGAATGATCTTGAAGATATAATTAGTTATATTAGAAATAGGGAGCTTTATTTCTTGTACATATATACCCCATACTTGCTATCTGTTAAGTTTGTAACCAGTTATAACTTGTAATAATTAACCATATATAATCATAGGTGGCGCATACAACGTGGCTGAAAGTGTTAAGGGTACTTATCATCATCATGTGTCATACCGGTTAGAGTAGGCGTCATTGCATCGACTCCGTTGTTTACTGTTTACCATGCCACGACACCAAGCTATATAGTATCTTGTCATTATTGTTTGCGATCTCTCTTTTCCTGTATTTTGTCAGTTGTAACCAAGTATTCCAACTTTCCTTTTCTCTTGGTGCACCGGGAAATGTAGCTGCGGATCGTAGCACATGGAGAGCAAACATAAAAAATGGCACAGCAACTGTCGAGTCATTGCTGATATCAAATTCAGAAGACGAAAGGCGCAGGAGAAAAGAGACAAGGCCAGATACTGCAAATACACCCTTTTCGTTCTGTGGATGGATCTGTCTGTCCAGGAATGACAAATTCAGCCACGAGAGAAGATGTTCAGTAAAGCAGCACCCAGTATGAGACACTAATGCTTTACCAAACTACTGACTTATCATGATTGCTTGCTACCAACCGTCTGTCAAGACGCCAAATATCCTTCATGAATATATATATTTATGTAGGACTTTACGTTTTGAAAGAGATGAATATATTTTATTAATAACATAAATAATGTACCGTCATGAAGTAATAAAGTGAATTCATAAAATGGTATTTTTTCTGTGAAACGAGTATGATTTAGGTATACTCGAGAATAATTTAGTATAATGGAGTATAATTTAAGCATAATGAACATGAAGTATAATTTAAGTATAATCGGGTATAATTTAAATATATTCTAGTAAAAAGTAATAAACGAAATATGAATAGCAAAATGTACACTGCACAGAGCTGTCAATCTTTAAGAATCTAATCGAAACTGAAACTATAGAATAATCATGGCAGTTCTTTGATATAGAAGTACCTCGCCCTTCAAATACATTTCCTCATAGTTCATTTTATTTGTTTTAGTTTTCAATAAAAGAATACACTTCTTCCAAAGTTAAACAATTGGTCAAGTACTGTACAGTCTCCTATCGTAGACAACTTGAGACACATTGGCCTGTTTGACTTGTTAAATCTGGCTGTTTGAAACCCAAATCGTTGACAAACACTTACCAGTTTGGCTGCACACAAAGTGCCGGTTTTTGGAAGTGTTTACTGTAGCAACATCTTCAGCGGGTCGACATTTAGCATAAAGTGAATATGTCTTGATGGTCTCTTCATAGAATTCATGACGACGTTTTGTCGATAGGAACAAGACTTTTTCAAGAATGTCTGCTTTATGTTTTACATTGCTGTTTGTGGACAACTTGCTGTATATTTGCGTTGTCTTCGAGCTTGTCTGTTTTTGCTGGTAAAGATGAACATTAACAATAAACGGTAACATATGCACATTCTCCAATATTGTACATGGATACAAGTGTATAATAGGCATATCAATGGATGATCTAAGCCAACTTATAGACATTTTAGGGAAGGACAAATAAAGAAAGACAGAAAGAAAGAAAAAAAGAAAGAAAGAAAGAAAGAAAAAAGAAAGAAAGAAAGAAAAACAATTATTAAGATAATACAAATGTCGCTGACTTTATATTAAAATGGCCGTGGTTCAATTAATGAGTGATGCTCATACTCGTTGATTAGAAATACGTGAACACAAATCTGACTCGAAAAGTAGACAAAGGTTTTGTGATTTGTTCATCAGTGTGGAGAAAGAACATTGCTTGGAATATCTCAGCACGGTGTAGCAAGACCGCTGAGGATACAACAATTGATGAAGAAGAAATAAAAACATGATTATAAAACTCAATCCTAAAGCAATTACTCTGCAAGTCAGTTTCACATTACATCGTCCTCCTCCTCGACAAGTCAGCATTACATCCATGCACTTGTTGCACCAGAAACTGCTGAATGGTCTCTTTGGCAAATCAATTTAATAGTTAACAACGACAAAATGGTTTTTATCAAACACAAGAACTATCAAACATTAAGTAGAGCTCTTAACTCTTTCCGTACGGAAGCTCTTTATCAATTCAGCGGAAGAGATTTCAGAGACAAAATTTTTCAAGATTTTAATAATCAATCTACATATTTATATTTATCTAACATATAAAATATTATCGGTAATAAATCGGCATGGCACACATTGCGTGTAAACGTACGTGGCCTAAATCGGCATGGCACACATTGCGTGTAAACGAACGAAAAGATTTAATGTTTAAGTTATTGAGTTTTTTGCGGGTCACCATCATTGTACACCGACCATGTCCATAGGTGCTCAGATCCCCTCCTCAGCAAGTCCCGCAGTGTCCAGCGACTGACAACTCCAGTTCTGTTTATGTCATTTTTGTGTAAGTTTCATAATGTTTTGCTGAAATTTGGAAGTTATCATTCACTCAAATATTTTAAAATAATCACCGGATAATTTATTTAGTGAACATGAAGTACTAAACCTTGGTGTTGAAGATGCATGAATCTGCCGATTATCAAGTAAAAAATACAAACTCTAACACCATATCATCATCAAATACCGGGCCTGCTGGCGTAGGTGATCATGTCTCTCCACAACTTTCGATCTCGACAATTATTTATCATTTCTGTTGTTGACTTTCTGCCAAGCCACTCTCTTAAGCTGTCTGGTATTTTTTCTCTTTGCTTTCCTCTATCTCTCCGTCCCTCAATTTTCCCAGTTTTTACAATATATTCTAGTTGTTCTCTTCTCATTACGTGGCCAAAAAATGATAATTGTTTCTTTCTAATATTGGAAATTATCTCTCTTTTTGCTTTGGCCTCTTTCAGAACGTTTTCATCACTTTTCTTAGCTGTCCATGGTATTCTCAACATTCTTCTGTAAAGCCACATTTCTACCGACTCCAGTGATTTTCTTGTTTGTTGTCCTATTGTCCATTATTCACATCCATATGTTAAGACTGACTCTACATAGCATTTCAGAACTCTTCTAACACAATATACCACATATAACAAGGCAATATGTCTACCATTTACACACACACACACACACACACTCATATAAATATATGCTTATAGATAAACGTGTAAGGAAAACTTGACAATAATAGCAAACTCGGTTGTTTAAACTTTACAGCGAAAAGAACTGCACAGAATATGGATAACCCGTACAATTCAGCATGAATAAGTTTAGTATTAACGTTGCATTGTTACTGGGTTTTCACTCCTGTTCTTCAATTCTGATTCCCCCTGTCGTGCTATTCAATTTCATGATTTTAACACCCACATTTAACTTTGAGAACTGGCGGATTATTAGGTGCAGTTTGTAAATGGATATCTACATTTTAAAAACATGGACGGGAACAAATTTATAAAGATAAACGACATAACACTTAACGGTTAAGCTATTATTTTACTGATGATGGTATTTGACAGGGTCGTGAGTTTTAATTACCTGTTGGAGGCAATGCGCCTGTCAACGACGTGTTTGAACATGATAAAATGTTCATAGCTAGCGACGTGTTTGAACATGATAAAATGTTCATAGCTAGCGACGTGTTTGAACATGATAAAATGTTCATAGCTAGCGACGTGTTTGAACATGATAAAATGTTCATAGCTAGCGACGTGTTTCAACATGATAAAATGTTCGTAGCTAGCGACGTGTTTCAACATGATAAAATGTTCGTAGCTAGCGACGTGTTTCAACATGATAAAATGTTCATAGCTAACGACGTGTTTCAACATGATAAAATGTTCGTAGCTAGCGACGTGTTTCAACATGATAAAATGTTCATAGCTAGCGACGTGTTTCAACATGATAAAATGTTCATAGCTAACGACGTGTTTCAACATGATAAAATGTTCATAGCTAGCGACGTGTTTCAACATGATAAAATGTTCATAGCTAGCGACGTGTTTCAACATGATAAAATGTTCGTAGCTAGCGACGTGTTTCAACATGATAAAATGTTCGTAGCTAGCGACGTGTTTCAACATGATAAAATGTTCATAGCTAACGACGTTTACCCGGACCTGTGAACCAGAATCTTCCAGATCTTACTCTACCTCTTCAGCGTGCTCCTAGTAACAGATTAACATGCCCAGTTTGACTAACATGCCCAGTCCGGCTAACCTGTCCAGTCCGGCTAACCTGATAAGCCCGGCTAACCTGTCCAGTCCGATTAACCTACCCAGTCTGACTAACATGCCCACACCGGCTAAAATGCCCAGTTCAGCTAACCTGTCCAGTCCAGCTAACGTGCCCAGTCCAGCTAACATGCCCAGTCCGGCTAACCTGTCCAGTCCAGCTAACCTGCCCAGTCCGGTTAACATAACCTGTCCAGCTAAACGACTAGGGTCTGTGAGAAAATGCAATGTGGTATTTAAAAAAATGCTTTGCTGAAGTCGGATGTACTTGGTCGAAAGGTTCAGATTAAATGACAGTACAATATATCGACACCGACAAAAAGTCATTTTAAGGGCGGACGATAGAGATTCCATTAGTCGTGAGCTGAGTGCAGACAAACAACTGGCAAGCTAAAGTAAAAAGCCCAGTCATACCAAATACCGTTTAGGGAACATGGTGTTAGTGAGCAACATTTTTTTTACAGATCTTCGGCACATGTTTTTTGAGGTAATGTGGCCGGTGTTACGCCCCTGCCGCTTTACATTCCCAGAAAAGAATCCGGTACGCATTTGAGTCTGGCTTAACTCGGCAGACGTCGATCAGGATCGAACCTTACCTCTTGCCCTTTGTAGTCCAGTGCACTAACCACTGAGCTATCGCGGCTAAACAACTAGCACCTGGGGACGATATTACGTCTTCATGGCAGTTGTGAGCTGCACAATAAGAATTAAACAATACAAATTATTACACAAACTATTGTTATCAATGCAAACGTGAAAATTATTTCTTCAAAAATATGTGAAGCTCATATCGAAGTTGATCGTGGACAGTTGAATGACAGTTAAGAACGGTGTTGCATGGCCATAGAAATGTATATAGAAGACAATGGATCTCTTGCGGAAGAATTCTATGATTATGATGATGATGATGATAGTTCGTGAACGACGAAGTTCTCAAGAAGACAACGAATCTGTGGCGGAAGAATTCGTTGATGATCATGATGATGATGATGATGATGATGATGATGATGATGAAGGATGGACTCGATGAAGACAATTTCGTAGAAGGAAAAAAAGGTATAAAGAAGGGAGATTAATAATACAAATATTTGTTCAAAACACAAAACAAAAAAAGAAGAAAAATAAAAGAATACAAAGATTGATATGAAAAATACATGTATTTGTTCAAAGTTTAACAAAGAGGAAGTAAAAGAAGAAGAAGATAAGAAAGAGAAGGGGAGAAATATGAAGAACGAAGTAAAAAAAAAAAAGTAAAGTACTCCCGTCACGCCAAGTGGCGTATAGGGAATATGGTGTTAGTGACCATAAATTTTACAGACCTTCAGCACATGATTTTTGGGGTAATGTGGTCGGTATTACGCCCGTGCCGCTTTACTTTCCCAGAAAAAAAATCCGGTACCCATCTAAGGCTGGGTGAACCGGAAGCCGTCGGTTAGGATCGAACCCTACCCCTTGTCCTTGGTAGTCCAGTTCACTAACCACTGAGCTATCGCGGCTCCCAATGAAGAACGAGGACAATGAATGGTAAATAAGAAGAAGAGTAACAAAAAAAAAGTAGAATAAGAAATTTATAGAGGAAAAAAAAAAGCAAAAATTTTAAGACGACTGTGAGAAAATATAAGAGAATATACGAGACGAAAGAAGAAAGAAACAACAGATGAGAGGAAGAAAAAAGAAAGCTAGTGATACTAAGAAAATAAAGTAAAGAACATTATGAAGAAAACAAGATGAATAAAACAACAGCAGAAGAAGAAAAAAAGAATATTTTTGCAGTGTCACAAAATAATAATAATGAGCTATTAAATACCATTCATTAAGTAAATATAGATTTGCAAATATTCGGAACACTTCAAAAACTGAGTGCTTCTCACTTGGACCCACATTAATCACTCATTCTCACCGACATTTCACAAGATCTTCAAATGTGTCTTCTTAAATCAGCTTATCAAAATATCGGGCGAGAAAATTAAACCAAATCACGAAATAAGAAGAAAACCCAAATATATTATCTTTTCTTTGTAATGGCTTTATGTGTGTGTGTGTTTGGCTCTATGCAGTCCTCCATTAGCGTCAGTAAAATGAACGCTAAAGACAAATTTGCTAAAAAGCTTCTCACAGCGAATCCCAACGCACGACAGTCATCGCAAATGCATGAGATGTCATTCCTTCATTGCATACTTCACTGCTCAGATGAAACGTTTTCCAGTGTCATTATGCCGTGTCCAAAATAAGACACTTCTTCCAGCCTGTCAAAGACTTCATTAAAGGCCTATAACTTGTCTTTGATCAAACAGATTGGGTTAAGCCTCCTTTATCAAGCGTCGCCATCTTTACGCAATCTGCCAGGTTCGTCGAGGTCCGGTGCGTCCCCTCTCAGAAACAATGACCTCTCTAGAAGGAATGACAGGTTTTCAAGAACTCTCACCACTACACTGGACCCCTGAATCACCTCCCCTGGCCTCTGGCCCCTCGTGCGTTTAATAACATGGCACCAATTCTCTGCCCCTGCTGGCAGCCATGTTGAGTAAAACAGACTCTAGCTTTCGTCCATCTTGATAGGCCATTAATTTATTCATGAAAGCCTCTATGCCCTATTGGGTTTCCCCGTCTCTGGGGGCTTTTGATTCCAATTCCGTTTTGCCTCTAAGAAGATGGCCGGAAGTGTATGAATAACACATTCAGGGGCGTAATGTAGTAATTTAACGATGTGGTAACGACATCTTAAGGAAGCTTTGCTAAAGGGATCATTGTGTCAAGAGAGAGAACAGTCGTTGGAATATGAAATGAAAGAAACAGCCAAGTGGATTTAGCAGTCAAGTTGATAAACAGTCAAGTGGATTTAATGTTCAGTGTTGATAATAGAGTCGCGTGGACAAACAGAAACAATTATGTTGATAAAATTGGCTGTATAATAGTTCAGTTCAACAAATAACTAACAATGTTGAACACTTAGTTTTATGTCGGAAACACTAAAAAGGACAGAAAAAGATAGCTTTTTATGTCTGGCAATTCAATACTAGGTCTGTTGGTCCTGTTTTGTCATGAAACCCATCTTTGAGCCTTCTCTATTCTTCTTCTATTCCTCTTCTAGTCTTCTTCTATTCTTATGTTCTTCTAAGAGTTTCTTTTGGTCTTCTTTGTTTTCTTTTGCCACTGTGTTGAACATTCTTCTCTTCTACTTTTCTCTTTTCACTAATACCTAAAAGGTGTCGTGGTAGTTGTCGTTTTTGAGCTGCTCGAATTGTCTGAATTAGTGATTTTCCTTTGTTGTTACATGTCACTGTCACTGCATCTATCCGTCTTTTTCTGGGTCTACCTCTTGGTCTTTTCCCATGCATTCTCGAGAAGAACGCCCTTGATGGTGGTTGGTGAGGATTCATTCTGACAAGGTGGCCCAACCATTTAAGTTGAACATTGACGTTGATAAAATTGGAATTAAACGTTAATGTAACAACACAGTCACGTTTTGTTGATCATTTCAGTTAACACAAAACAGTGTTTCTTTGCTCACAAACAAGAAAGTCATTGGCGCACTTCACATTTGGTCTCGAACCTTCAAGGTTATGAACTAACTTCTATGATATCTAGAAGTGCAATCCTGTCAAATGTCTGACGTTGTCTTCCCACTACTTTCATTGTCAGCTGAGTCTTCTGTCCCCAGGTGCTGTACAAAGTGGTCTTTGCAAGACCAGTAGATCTTGTAACATTCACGTCATTGCTGTATTCTTAATTGACCTGAAGTCGAAACTTGTTTCTGTGGATCTTTCAACTGTGCTGCTTACTTCCTCATTGGACACGTGGTCTATATAAGAAATGAACAAGACCGCTCGATACCATCTCATTTCCTGAATCTGTATTTATTGTTATGATCAGGAGTAAGTGTGAATGTATCGGAGGCGTATAATAAATGCAGATGCCACTAGTATTCGTAATAATCTGATCTTCATTCTGAGAGAGATGGTTTTCCTTTGCTATATATTTTGTTTAAGAAATGTCTCAGTCTGAATAGTAAGAAAACAAAAGTAATAGGCGTATCAAAGAAGCAATTATGACCAGCAAGCAGGTTAAAATTAAACAGGACAGATAGGAAGTGCAACGCGTAAAATACTTGTGCACAATAATAACAACAAGATGAAATTCTCAAAGAGGCGGCCAGCACAAAAAGGGAGCTCCTAAAAAACATTTAAAAAAACAATCAACATTTTCAGGCACATCATGAGAAGAGGAAGTTGAAATACTTGATTACAACTGGCAAAATACAGGGAAAGAGAGATCGCGGACAACAAAGAGAGAAAATACTAGATAGCTTAGTGTAATGACATGGTAAACAGTCAACAACATAATGTATACGATAGACTGTGGAAAGAATAGAGCCGCGATAGCTTAGTGGTTAGTGAACTGGACTACAAAGGACAAGGGGTAGGGTTCAAGTGGAAGAACAAGATCGCTTGTGCCAACCGGTATGGCACATGATGATGATAATACATTGTTTAGTCGTGTCTGGACTGACATCTCCAATAGAATTCTATAATAAAACTATTAACAAGTAACTCCTTGTCACGGCCATTATCGCCCCTTACCGATTACCCAATTAATAACAAATCAGGGATAACCTCAAAAACATCACCATCAAGCTCCCCACAGTTCCAGCATCAAAAACAATTTCCCACAAAAGACCCGAATCGGCCCAATCCTTGTCAGGAATGATCCTGCAGCAAGGGTCGGCACGACTTCCACGACGCCAGGTCCTATAATTTACTGTAATTGCTAAATCAAAGCCTGATGTTATTAACGAATTTGACAATATTCAATGTCTGTCAAGATTGGTTATCGTTCCTGTTTGTTGTGCTGCTTATGTTTACATAATGTTGCCTTTTTTGTTTTTAGTTAACTATTTATTTCTACCTTTGTTCTTCAACAAATAGTTAACTATTTATTTCTTCTTTTGTTCTTCGACAAATAGTTAACTATTTACTTCTACCTTTGTTCTTCGTCTAATAGTTAACTATTTATTTCTACCTTTGTTCTTCGTCTAATAGTTAACTATTTATTTCTACCTTTGTTCTTCGTCTAATAGTTAACTATTTACTTCTACCTTTGTTCTTCGTCTAATAGTTAACTATTTATTTCTACCTTTGTTCTTCGTCTAATAGTTAACTATTTATTTCTACCTTTGTTCTTCGTCTAATAGTTAACTATTTACTTCTTCCTTTGTTCTTCGTCTAATAGTTAACTATTTATTTCTACCTTTGTTCTTCGACTAATAGTTAACTATTTATTTCTACCTTTGTTCTTCGACAAATAATTAACTATTTACTTCTTCCTTTGTTCTTCGACTAATAGTTAACTATTTATTTCTACCTTTGTTCTTCCACAAATGCAATTGTTTTCTCTCCCGTATAGTTCTTTTCATTCTTGGAACAAAGATGCCTGTCAACATCAAGTTTGAAAGTTGCCGTGACTCATAGCTGACCGTTTGTGTCATAACTAGTCAACCAAAACTTTGCAGATAACCCTCAATGAGGTACCCATAGAAACAGACCAACCAGTCTAGTCTTGTCAGGTGAACAGGGCTCAAAATGGAATGCAAGTCCGGGACTCAGAATGTGTTGGATCGAATAATGTCAATTAAACAGCGCAACACACCTGCGCCACTTAAACGCCCTCTACATCGATGTAGTGGATAAACTAAAAGACAATTCCATTAGTCGCAGAGTGAATGTAACGTGGCCCACACGTCGTATGGTTGCATTGATTTCTAAAGTCAAGCTCAGCTGTTTGCTAGTATCTTAGAGTGGCATTTAAGTTACACTGCTACAACTTGTGCAACATGTGTTGGTGGAAACGCTACATTTCTCAAGATTTAAATGGGTACCTACTTGTGATTGGTTCAGGCTTGAGACATTACATAATATCATGATATGTCTCTGTTTATTATTGTTTGGTTGTTTTTTAGTATTTAGAGCATTAAACCTTCTTAAGAAGATACATATCAAAGAATGAGAAATGTGACACGTTTTGGTGACAATCTTCTTGGATGAGAAATGTGACAAAATGTGGTGACAATCTTTTTGGATGAGAAATGTGACAAGTTTTGGTGACAATATTCTTGAATGAGAAATGTGACAAGTTTTGGTGACAATATTCTTGAATGAGAAATGTGACAAGTTTTTGGCGACAATCTACTTGGATGAGAAATGAGACAAGTTTTTGGCGACAATCTACTTGGATGAGAAATGTGACAAAATATGGTGACAATATTCTTGGGTGAGAAATGTGACAAGTTTTAGTGAGAATATATATTCTTGAATGACAAATGTGACAAGTTTTTGGTGACAATTTTCTTGGATGATACATGTGACAAAATGTGGTGACAATCTTCTTGGATGAGAAATGTGACAAGTTTTGGTGACAATATATATTCTTGAATGACAAATGTGACAAGTTTTTGGTGACAATATTCTTGAATGAGAAATGTGCCAAAATGTGGTGACAATATTTTTGAGTGAGAAATGTGACAAATTTTGGTGAGAATATATATTCTTGAATGACAAATGTGACAAGTTTTTGGTGACAATTTTCTTGGATGATACATGTGACAAAATGTGGTGACAATCTTCTTGGATGAGAAATGTGACAAGTTTTGGTGACAATATATATTCTTGAATGACAAATGTGACAAGTTTTTGGTGACAATATTCTTGAATGAAAAATGTGCCAAAATGTGGTGACAATATTCTTTGGTGAGAAATGTGACAAGTTTTGGTGAGAATATATATTCTTGAATGAGAAATGTGACAAGTTTTGGTGACAATATTCTTGAATGAGAAATGTGACAAGTTTTTGGCGACAATCTACTTGGATGAGAAATGAGACAAGTTTTTGGCGACAATCTACTTGGATGAGAAATGTGACAAAATATGGTGACAATATTCTTGGGTGAGAAATGTGACAAGTTTTAGTGAGAATATATATTCTTGAATGACAAATGTGACAAGTTTTTGGTGACAATTTTCTTGGATGATACATGTGACAAAATGTGGTGACAATCTTCTTGGATGAGAAATGTGACAAGTTTTGGTGACAATATATATTCTTGAATGACAAATGTGACAAGTTTTTGGTGACAATATTCTTGAATGAGAAATGTGCCAAAATGTGGTGACAATATTTTTGAGTGAGAAATGTGACAAATTTTGGTGAGAATATATATTCTTGAATGACAAATGTGACAAGTTTTTGGTGACAATTTTCTTGGATGATACATGTGACAAAATGTGGTGACAATCTTCTTGGATGAGAAATGTGACAAGTTTTGGTGACAATATATATTCTTGAATGACAAATGTAACAAGTTTTTGGTGACAATATTCTTGAATGAAAAATGTGCCAAAATGTGGTGACAATATTCTTTGGTGAGAAATGTGACAAGTTTTGGTGAGAATATATATTCTTGAATGACAAATGTGACAAGTTTTGGTGACAATCTTCTTGGATGAGAAATGCGACACGTTTTGGTGACAATATTCTTGAATGAGAAATGTGACAAGTTTTTGGTGACAACCTTCTTAGATGAGAAATGTGACAAAATGTGGTGACAATATTCTTAAGTTTCACCCTTTAAGTGGGCGTGGTTGTGTCGCTACATTAGGCATAAGCGCGATACCTGCGCCTTTCGGTCCGACACATCCGTTTTCTGTATGGTAGATTTGCCTAACTATTTTAATCTGGCAACACAAAAATTTGGTCTAACCTTTTCAAGTTTCAACTGCCAAAAGTTCTTTAACGTGCGCAAGTACAACATGGGACCTCCTGCTTTTTTTGCCGCTTTCCAAGACGGCTAGACAACTGATATCACTACCCAGAGAGGGCTAGACAATTGATATCACTACCCAGAGAGGGCTAGACAACTGATACCACTACCCAGAGAGGGCTAGACAACTGATATCACTACCCAGAGAGGGCTAGACAACTGATATCACTACCCAAAGAGGGCTAGACAACTGATATCACTACCCAGAGAGGGCTAGACAACTGATATCACTACCCAGAGAGGGCTAGACAACTGATACCACTACCCAGAGAGGGCTAGACAACTGATATCACTACCCAGAGAGGGCTAGACAACTGATATCACTACCCAGAGAGGGCTAGACAACTGATACCACTACCCAGAGAGGGCTAGACAACTGATATCACTACCCAGAGAGGGCTAGACAACTGATATCACTACCCAGAGAGGGCTAGACAACTGATACCACTACCCAGAGAGGGCTAGACAACTGATATCACTACCCAGAGAGGGCTAGACAACTGATACCACTACCCAGAGAGGGCTAGACAACTGATATCACTACCCAGAGAGGGCTAGACAACTGATATCGCTACCCAGAGAGGGCTAGACAACTGATACCACTACTCAGAGAGGGCTAGACAACTGATATCACTACCCAGAGAGGGCTAGACAACTGATATCACTACCCAGAGAGGGCTAGACAACTGATATCACTACCCAGAGAGGGCTAGACAATTGATATCACTACCCAGAGAGGGCTAGACAACTGATACCACTACCCAGAGAGGGCTAGACAACTGATATCACTACCCAGAGAGGGCTAGACAACTGATATCACTACCCAGAGATGGCCTGACAACTGATACCACTACCCAGAGAAGGCTAGACAACTGATATCTCTACACAGAGAAGGCTAGACAGCTGATATCACTACCCAGAGAGGGCTAGACAACTGATATCACTACCCAGAGAGGGCTAGACAACTGATATCACTACCCAGAGAGGGCTAAACAACTGATATCACTACCCAGAGAGGGCCAGACAACAGATACCACTACCCAGAGAGGGCTAGACAACTGATATCACTACACAGAGAGGGCTAGACAACAGATACCACTACCCAGAGAGGGCTAAACAACTGATATCACTACCCAGAGAGGGCTAGACAACAGATACCACTACCCAGAGAGGGCTAAACAACTGATATCACTACCCAGAGAGGGCTAGACAACAGATACCACTACCCAGAGAGGGCTAAACAACTGATATCACTACCCAGAGAGGGCTAGACAACTGATATCACTACCCAGAGAGGGCTAGACAATTGATATCACTACCCAGAGAGGGCTAGACAACTGATATCACTACCCAGAGAGGGCTAGACAACTGATATCACTACCCAGAGAGGGCTAGACAATTGATATCACTACCCAGAGAAGGCTAGACAACTGATATCACTAGTCAGTGGGGGCTAAACAACTGATATCACTACCCAGAGAGGGTTAAACAACTGATATCACTACCCAGAGAGGGCTAGACAACTGATATCACTACCCAGAGTGGGCTAGATAATTGATATCACTACACAGAGAGAGCTAGACAACTGATATCACTAGTCAGTGGGGGCTAAACAACTGATATCACTACCCAGAGAGGGTTAAATAACTGATATCACTACCCAGAGAGGGCTAGACAATTGATATCACTAGTCAGTGGGGGCTAGACAACTGATATCACTAGTCAGTGGGGGCTAAACAACTGATATCACTATCCAGAGAGGGCTAAACAACTGATATAACTACCCAGAGAGGGCTAGACAATTGATATCACTACCCAGAGTGGTCTAGACAACTGATATCACTACCCAGAGAGGGCTAAACAACAGATATCACTACCCAGAGAGGGTTAAACAACTGATATCACTACCAAGAGAGGGCTAGACGATTGATATCACTAGTCAGTAGGAGCTAGACAACAGATATCACTACCCAGAGAGGGCTAAACAACTGATATCACTTCCCAGAGAGGGCTAAACAACTGATATCACTACCCAGAGAGATTTAAACAACTGATATCACTACCCAGAGAGGGCTAGACAATTGATATCACTAGTCAGTTGGAGCTAGACAACAGATATCACTACCCAGAGAGGGCTAAACAACTGATATCACTACCCAGAGAGGGCTAGACAACTGATATCACTACCCAGAGAGGGCTAGACAATTGATATCACTACCCAGAGAGGGCTAGACAACTGATATCACTACCCAGAGAGGGCTAGACAACTGATATCACTACCCAGAGAGGGCTAGACAATTGATACCACTACCCAGAGAAGGCTAGACAACTGATGTCACTAGTCAGTGGGGGCTAAACAACTGATATCACTACCCAGAGAGGGTTAAACAACTGATATCACTACCCAGAGAGGGCTAGACAACTGATATCACTACCCAGAGTGGGCTAGATAATTGATATCACTACACAGAGAGAGCTAGACAACTGATATCACTAGTCAGTGGGGGCTAAACAACTGATATCACTACCCAGAGAGGGTTAAATAACTGATATCACTACCCAGAGAGGGCTAGACAATTGATATCACTAGTCAGTGGGGGCTAGACAACTGATATCACTAGTCAGTGGGGGCTAAACAACTGATATCACTATCCAGAGAGGGCTAAACAACTGATATAACTACCCAGAGAGGGCTAGACAATTGATATCACTACCCAGAGTGGTCTAGACAACTGATATCACTACCCAGAGAGGGCTAAACAACTGATATCACTACCCAGAGAGGGTTAAACAACTGATATCACTACCAAGAGAGGGCTAGACAATTTATATCACTAGTCAGTGATGGCTAGACAACAGATATCACTACCCAGAGAGGGCTAAACAACTGATATCACTACCCAGATAGGGTTAAACAACTGATATCACTACCCAGAGAGGGCTAGACGATTGATATCACTAGTCAGTAGGAGCTAGACAACAGATATCACTACCCAGAGAGGGCTAAACAACTGATATCACTTCCCAGAGAGGGCTAAACAACTGATATCACTACCCAGAGAGGGTTAAACAACTGATATCACTACCCAGAGAGGGCTAGACAATTGATATCACTAGTCAGTTGGAGCTAGACAACAGATATCACTACCCAGAGAGGGCTAAGCAACTGATATCACTTCCCAGAGAGGGCTAAACAACTGATATCACTACCCAGAGAGGGCTAAACAACTGATATCACTACCCAGAGAGGGCTAAACAACTGATATCACTACCCAGAGAGGGCTAAACAACTGATATCACTTCCCAGAGAGGGCTAAACAACTGATATCACTACCCAGAGAGGGCTAAACAACTGATATCACTACCCAGAGACCAGGGGGATGGTAAAGTCACGAAAAAAACACATATTACAATTTTAAAAATATCACCAGTGGTGGGATTCGAAACCTGAGCTTTCCTATCGAGAGACCGACGTCTTACATGTTGGCCACACATTCCAACCGCCAACCCAAAGCCTTCCTATCGAGAGACCGACGTCTTACATGTTGGCCACACATTCCAACCGCCAACCCAAAGCCTTCCTATCGAGAGACCGACGTCTTACATGTTGGCCACACATTCCAACCGCCAACCCAAAGCCTTCCTATCGAGAGACCGACGTCTTACATGTTGGCCACACATTCCAACCGCCAACCCTGAGCCTTCCTATCGAGAGACCGACGTCTTACATGTTGGCCACACATTCCAACAGCCAACCCTGAGCCTTCCTATCGAGAGACCGACGTCTTGCATGTTGGCCACACATTCCAACCGCCAACCCTGAGCCTTCCTATCGAGAGACCGACGTCGTACATGTTGGCCACACATTCCAACAGCCAACCCCATCCAACCTTGTAACATTCATGTTGTAACTAAAATATTGTATATTTGACACTTTGAGAAACAGCTTCATCTAACCTATTCCATTGTTTCATTCATTTCATCAAGTACCGGGCCTGCTGGCGTAGGTGATCATGTCTCTCCACAACTTTCGATCTCGACAGTTATTTATCATTTATGCTGTCGACCTTCTGCCAAGTCATTCTCTTAAGCTGTCTGGTATCTTCTCTCTTTGCTTTCCTCTATCTCTTCGTCCCTCGATTTTTCCACTTGTTACAATACATTCCACCTGTTCCATTCTCATTACATGGCCTAAAAAAATGAAGATTGTTTCCTCTTAACATTGGATATTAGCTCGATTTTTATTTTTATAGTTTAAATTTCACCCTCGATAAAGAGTTTAAAGAAAAAAAAATAATTGCTTAACTCAGCTTATTGGGACCTGCAACCACCTGAGAACGTCACTGGTTTGTGTGCACTCGTCACCCTCTGTCATGTTACGTCATTAATTATATTTCTGTTAGGGGATAAAAGACGCAGGAAACTAACAGATAAATATGATTTAGCTGTGCAGAGAATGACTGGGTCGTCTAGTGGTAAGTCGTCCGTATATGGACAGAAAGGTCTCTAGTTCGAATCCTGCTGAAGTCGGTTAAAAAGGTTCACATTGAAACCGTGGTTTTGTTTTCTCGTGAATTTGCCCTTTACCACGTGGATAATAATAATAACAATTAACAGGATCTCTCATGTGTTCCTTGTCTGTGAGCTTAATAAAGGTCCACTTGCCGCTATGTTTTGCACCTTCGGTTGTAAGCATTCCTCGTCAGCAGTCATTATTCTGGACAGAGTTCTCTACCCTTTGCTTTATCTTTTCTTCTTCTTCCTTTCATCCTCCTTTGAATTTCAGCGTCGAGGGGAGGGTGTATAATTTGCAGTCTTTTGCTTTTCTGTTGGCATCTCCTTGTTTCTAATAATCCACTACTTCATCCTTTTCGTGGCCGATCCTTGGGTCAGGTGTTCTCACAATGTTAATTTGAAGGCCAGTTGTAAAGTGTTTTGATCGTGTTGCCTCATCACGTGGCCAAACCATTTTATCTGTTGTTTCTTTATGTATTCTATGGCGGAAATTATTCCTAGCCTTTATCTCAGTTCTTCATTTCTAATCTTATCTCTCGGGCTGTTTCCTAATATTCGTTGAACACATTTGATCTCAATGGTGGTTATATTTTCGGCTGTTTCCTGATATTCGTTGAACACATTTGATCTCAATGGTGGTTATATTTTCTGCTGTTTACAGCAACTGTAACAGTCAGCGCCAGAGCTGGAAGTGGGCAAAGACGCACAGTTGACTGCATAAGTCAGGATACAAGAAGACTACTCCACCCGCCAACGGTGTCTCTGACAACTGACTAGCCTGGCCAAGCGTGGGGGTAGAGGAGAGATGCAAAATTCCCAAACCAAAGACGGATGTGTCGGACCGTAATACTTACATATATGGCGGCTTTCAATACAAAACAATAGAGAAATCGCATCGACACCCGGTTTAACCCTTCAGTGAAAAGAAGCCGTGTTATCTCAAAAGAATAATAGGAATTGTGTTTCTGTTTCTTTCTCTATCTGCGTCTTTTCTTATTTTTTCTCGTTTGATGAACAATTCCAGATAATAAAGTCTTCTGAGCGGACTTAGCTTGCAAACCTCGACTGTGACCCATGTCCAGGGTCAATCCAAAACGAGGGGATGAGTTAGGGTTTTCCCCAATCTTGTTCGTAACATCGGCTCAGACTTGGACTCTTGACGGAACCGGAAACACTCCCACATCCCTAAGCGTAATTTCCTAGAACGGATGTCGTGAGTAGAAGCTTGTAACAATTTCTTGGAAATGCGAGACAATATGGAGGCCTGCGATCTCTTTGTTAGAACAGCCTGAAGTCTTCACTGATCATTCCTTCATCTGAGAGGATGAGTAATTATGGGGGAAGGGGAGATCTTACAAATACGGAAATGGAACACGTGATCTAAGCTTCGTTCATTTACCAATTAGTGTTATCAGTTGTTTGTATAGTGGACAGGACGTGGTACGAGGGGGAAGCTGGTGTGTTTATTTGTTTTTAACATCAAGAACTATATTTGCTGGCGTAGGCAATCACGTCTCTCCACAACTTCCTGTCTCTACTGATATTAATCATTGTTGAGATGATTAACACAAATGACTTAACATGACTTCCTACCAAACAAATCATCTAAACTGCATGGCTTTATTTTCTCTCTGCTTCCTTATTTCTCTTGTTTCCTCACTTTTCCCTGATGTCACATGGTCCGGCGGTTCCCATCTCATAACATGGAGTCAACAGTGAGAATTCTTTTTCCTTCATTTTAGGCAAAAGGAATCTTTATTTTTTTCTTTTGGCCTCTTTTAGAACGTCCTCATTACTCTATTTTAGCTGCTCATGGTATTCTCAACATTCTTCAAGTTAAAAACATATTTCTACTGCTTCCAACGAATTTTATATTTGTTGTCAGATTGTCTATGATTCGTATCCATATAATACGAATGGCTCCAAATGCTCTTTTTTCTTGTTTTCATTTTACACAAATAGGTTGCAAAATATCTTTCTCATTCTTTTAGAAAAAGCCTATACCATGAGTGGAGCCGCGATAGCTCAGTGGTTAGTGAACTGGACTACAAAGGACAAGGGGTAGGGTTCGATCCCAACCGACAGCTTCCGGGTTCACCCAGCCTTAAATGGGTACCGGATTTCTTTCTGGGAAAGTAAAGCAGCACGGGCGTAATACCGACCACATTACCCAAAAATCATGTGCTGAAGGTCTGTAAAATATAGGGTCACTAACACCATATTCCCTATACGCCACTCGGCGTGACGGGGGTACTTTACTACTTTACTATACCATGAGTGATACTTCACTTCGTCTCTGTTGTATGTCTGCCAACGGCTGTTCCTATAGATCTGATATAGAATTGTTGTAATACTTTCCATTTAACAAGATCTTTACTGAAGTTTAAACATGCTTACCTTCTTTGTGTCTTATTCCGTCTATCCATTTCTTCATTAGTCTCCTTCTCTGTCCTGATGTTTTGAGGAAGAAAGCATTTAGTATGCGAGAACTCACTTTAGATAGCCGCATACCTAATGTGATTTCATTTGATGTCAAATGTATTCTAATGTACATCGCTTAATGTGTCAAGTAACAATAATTGGTGCCAATGGCGTGTAGTGGATATGAGATTAGTGTCAACATGTATCCACGATAATCAACACTTTTATGCATTATATGATCATCATAACACAAGTCGGCCCTGCATTCTCAGAGAAAATATATGATACCCTTTTCAGACTGATTGTTGACAATATTTGCTAGTTTTTATTTTTTCCCCACCCGTCGCCCCACGGTTAAGTCCCTTCGTAGGGTAGCCTCATTGGACGGGACATGCGTTCTAACTGAATTAGCAACATGCGAATACGGAGCATCCAGACAAACTTCGTGCACGACTAGAGCACTCTCAACATTCAATGAGAACGTCAACATGGCCCGCAGACCTAACCCTGCACGGTATGCTCCTATGGGGAGTCGTTGAAAAAAGGGAGTTAAAGGTTGGAAGGCGACATGTGAAGATTTGGTTAAAGAAGAGATAGTTTAATCAGTGAGAGGTCAAAGCAGATTGTTTAAGAGAATGGTTTAGTCGGAGATGGACAGAGCAATTTATAAACAATTAGACACAGAGAATTCGATGATGATGATGATGATGATGATGATGATGATGATGATGATGATGATGATGATGATGATGATGATGGCATAAGCTATTCTCCCAAGCAAGTGCAACTAAGTTAAGCCCCCTACTTAAGTCGGACTAAGCAGGTCTTTAGGGGATCAACATACTAATCGTGATGAGAGAAAAAGATCACAACACAACGAGCCTTCAGTGAATGTTATGAGAACACCAGGCCCGGTAGCCGATTGCGAGGAAGATGGAATGATGGAATAAAAGAAAGACTAGGAAACATAACAGCAGGAGAGGCCAAGAGATGAGCAAAAGGAGAAATGAAAAAAATAGAGATAAAAATATAGAGAAAACGGTATGTTTGAAGCTTTACGCATAAGTGGATGACACAAATTAGAATAACGTTTCGGCTCAATAGGCCTTCATCAGGAACAAACATACAACACACAAACACAGTTATGTATTTAAAACAAAACAAAAATATTCAATAATAAAACAATTAATAAAAACTATTTTCAAAATAGTAAAAAAAATAATCATTTCGAACTAGAACGAGATTCTTTTTATTATTTCTTTATTTTAAATAATTATCTGTCTGTGTGTTGTTTTTTGTGTGTGTGTTCCTGATGAAGACCTTTTCAGCTGAAACGTTCTTCTAATTTGTGTTGTCCACTTATTACGTAAAGATTTAACCATGCCGTTTTTGTTCTTTTTTTTCTGTATATTTTTTTTTCATTTCTTCTTTTGCTCATCTCTTGGCCTCTCCTGCTGCTATGTTTCCTAGTGTTTATTATAGTCCATCATTCCTTCTTCTTCGTGGTCGGGCTTGATGTTCTTCTAACGTTTACTGAAGGCTCGCTGTGTTGTGTTTGGAACTATGTCTCTTATCACGGGGCCAAATAATTTTGTTCGTAGGTTCTTCATATATTCAATGGCGGGAATTATTTGCGGCCATTTCCTTAGTTGGGAGCCGCGATAGCTCAGTGGTAAGTGAGCTGGACTACAAAGGACAAGAGGTAGGGTTCGATCCCAACCGATGGCTTCCAGTTCACCCAGTCTTTAATGGATACTGATTTTTTTTTTTTCCTGAGAAAGTAAAGCGGCACGGGCGCAATACACATTACCCCAAAAATCATGTGCTGAAGGCCTGTAAAATTTATGGTCACTAACACCATATTCCCTATACGCCACTTGGCGTGACGGGGGCTCTTTACTTTACTTTTACTATTTCCTTAGTATTCGTTTTAGATAGTGTCTCTCTGGCTGCTTCCTGTCGTGCCTTTAATGTATGTCCATAGTATGTAGATTCACTGACTAGTATATTTTTTTTTAAATCTTCATCATTCAATGAAATCAGTACTCTTCCATATGCTAGTCTGAGTAAGTTCAAAGACAGGACATCTCAAAACTGATTGTAACGACATGCAGCTTGACCTGGTATGACGCAGCCGACGGTCCCAAGAGTGTTCTGTGCTCAGCATATGTTAGACATATTTGTAACAGACGCCTGGCGGCAAAATATCATGTCTGTGTAAAGTTGAAGAGATGAGTTGAAGAGATGAGCTGGAGAGATTAGTTGAAAAGATTAGTTGAAGAGAGGAGATGAAGAGATGATTTGAAGAGATTAGTTGAAGAGATTAGTTAAAGAGATTAGTTGAAGAGAGTAGATGAGCTGAAGAGATGAGTTGAAGAGATGAGTTGAAGAGATGAGATGAGTTGAAGAGATTAGTTGAAGAGACTAGTTGAAGAGAGGAGATGAGCTGAAGAGATTAGTTGAAGAGATGAGATGAGTTGAATAGATGAATTGAAGAAATTAGTTGAAGAGATTAGTTGGAGAGATGAGATTAGTTGAAGAGATGGGTTGTAGGGATGAGTTGACGAGATTAGTTGAAGAGATTAGTTGAAGAGATGAGTTTTAATGATGAGTTAACGAGATCAGTTGAATATGTGAGTTGAAGAGTTGAGTTGTAGAGATGAGTTGAAGAGATGAGTTGTAGAGTTGAGTTGAAGAGATGAGTTGTAGAGTTGAGTTGAAGAGTTGAGTTGTAGAGATGAGTCGTAGGGATGAGTTGAAGAGATGAGTTTACGAGATTAGTTGAAGATATGAGTTAAAGAGTTGAGTTGTAGAGATGAGTTGAAGAGATGAGTTGCCGAGATTAGTTGAAGATATGAGTTGAAGAGATGAGTTGAAGAGTTGAGTTGTAGGGATGAGTTGAAAAGATGAGTTGAAGAGAAGAGTTGAAGAGAAAATACTTCAGTCTCATGTTCGAATTCTAAAAATAAACTATCTTTTTCTTCTGAGCTGGTAATATGCATCATTTGTATAGAACACACATAATAATAAATGAATAATATTATAGAGGGAAACTTCCGAGACGATAATTCAGCGAATCAATTCAGAGGAAGAGGTATGTTTGCAGCACTCGGAAAAAAATGACAAATAATCAACATCAGAAAAAAAAAAAAACAAAGAACAATATATAGTCCTAAGTAGGATCTAACCCCTACTCCATGGCACAGCGCCTTGCCACGAACAACATTTGTATAGCACGTCGGACTTCTGTATTCTCTTTTACTTTATGTTTTCTTCCTGGCGTACCTATCTATAAAATCCCATCTCCGTCCATATTTTACACTAGATATTAGTTTGTGTTTAACAATTCGTGTGCAATTATAAAATACGAGTTGTCAGACAGAAGATCAACCGAATGAAAATTTATCTACGTTATTTAAGGAGTCGCAAACAGAGAAAACCTCAGATAAGGACAACAGATTCTAAAGAAATTGGGAGGAGTAACCGAGGGACAAAAAGAGCCACGGAATCGGAAACAGAGATTGACAAACAGGAATCAGCAGCCATTTTGAAATCGTGCAATTCTCAAGTGGCCAATCAAGGGAAACTCTCGCGAGTTGGACGCGACGGTGCGAGAAATTCCAAGAGCGACAATACAAACATGGCGCCAAAGGGCGTTGCGAGTTGGACGCGTGGAGAAAATTGGGCTTTCATTGGCATTCATTGAGTGGAAACGAGGCGAAAATGGGTTGCCTTAGCGATAGGGAACGGGTCTTTAATGAACAAAATGGAGTCGTTTCCGATCCATCGTTGCAGGCATGCCGGGAAGAGTATGGCAGATTTTGTACGCTTAAGGAAACTTGCCCGTCCCTGGAGTAATGACATGATGCCAAAAAGTGAAGGAAAGAGAGATGAGAAGATTGGAGTGTCTTTGAGGGGAAATTTGTTGGGAAAAGCGGAGGCAGGTACGCGGGAGCAGTGAAAGAGGGAGGAATATGGGGAATAAATTAGCATATTAGTGCGGTTGGGTGGACGGAAACATCCAGATGAGGATACAAAGAAATTGTGATGGAGTTAGGTTCAGACTTTAACAAAATAAATGTGTTCAATAATTCAGTTTAAGAAATATGGTTACTGAAAGTGTTGGAAGATTATAGCTGACCAAGACGGTGTTCCATAATTCAGTTTAAGAAATATGGTTACTGAAAGTGTTGGAAAATTATAGCTGACCAAGACGGTGTTCCATAATTCAGTTTAAGAAATATGGTTACTGAAAGTGTTGGAAAATTATAGCTGACCAAGACGGTGCGTTATCAAGTATGATCTTGTAATGTCGAGCTGACGATGATGCTTTTACTCATTCTAATTTATCACGAGAACTACGCGTTATCCTCCGGTTCAGCCAGTACTAGGCATGCGATATCTACTACTTTAAGACCAGCGGTCGCAACAAGACACACTGTCTCTTCAAGTGGTGTTAAAACCTGTTTTTCTTGCACGTGGACCCTAATCTTCACACCGTCATCATCATCATCAACATCATCATCATCATCATCATCATCAAGTACCGGGCCTGCTGGCGTAGGTGATAATATATCTCTCCACAACTTTCGATCACGACAGTTATTTATCATTTCTGTTGTTGACCTTCTGCCAAGCCATTCTCTTAAGCTGTCTGATATTTTTTTCTCTTTGCTTTCCTCTATCTCTTCGCCCCTCAATTTTCGTAGTTGTTACAATATATTCGAGCTGTTCTCTTCTCATTACATGGCCCAAAAATGATGATTGTTTCTTCCTAATATGGGAAATTAGCTCTCTTTTTGCTTTGGCCTCTTTCAGAACGTTTTCATTACTCCTCTTAGCTGTCCATGGTATTTATTCTCAACATTCTTCTGTAAAACCACATTTCTACAGACTCCAGTGATTTTCTTGTCTGTTGTCCCATTGTCCATGATTCACATCCATATGTTAATACTGGCTCTACATAACATTTAAGAACTTTTTTTCTTGTTTCTATTGTCAAAAATTGCATTCCATAGTATCTTCCTCATTTTTTGTAAAGCTGCTTTCCAAAAAAATGAGGAAGATGCTACGCAATCCACCTTCACACCATCGTGGAGACACATGAACCTTCTTCCATAGTCAAGTCCATGAATCAATAAATTCATGAAATGTTTATGGTTTAGTAGGTTAGTGCATTTGTCAACAAACCAGGTCATCAGGGTTTAAAATAAAACTTTGGTTAGTTTCTTTTTGACCGACATGCCTCCATGATCAGTTAGCATTTGGACAAAATAGGGACCGGCGATCAATCTTTGAGAAAGTATTAGATGGTGTAATATATGTAAAAACACCATATTCCCCATAAAAGTAAAAAAGAGTAAAGAGTTCCGTCACGCCAAGTGGCGTATAGGGAATATTGTGTTGGAGACCATACATTTTTTACACGTTCAGCACATGATTTTTGGAGTAATGTGGTCGGTATTACGCCCGTGCCGCTTTACTTTCCCATAAAAAATACTTTACCCATTTAAGGCTGGGTGAACCCGGAAGCCGTCGTTTGGGATCGAACCCTACCCCATGTCCTTTGTAATCCAGTTCACTAACCACTGAGCTATCGCGGCTCCATATTCCCCATACATCGCGAGAAAGGTTTACTTTGATTTCAGTACTCATCATCATGTGCCATCACGACAGGATTACATCCTTAATATTTCATATTTGACAAACTGTTGATCTCTATCAAAGTCAGGCTTGAAATGTCTTGTATTTTCAGTTTTCACCTTTTTTTCCGAACGATGAGAATTCGGAGTTCACCCAGCCACTACAGATATGTGTGACATATTTTCAGTGAAAGTTACAGGGCCTGGCTTGAACCCGACCGTATTAATAATAACATATGCCAGTAGTTATTGCAAAAATATTTCCCATATGCCAGTTAAGACTAAGACCTTCATATATGAGAGTTTATAAAGAATATGACACGAGAAAGAAGAGAGACCAGTGACGCCTATCGCGTTTAAAAAATATTATAGGTGCTCACATGATGTAGAAGGGATCCGCGCTAGCTCAGTGGTTAGTAAACTGGACTACAAAGGACAAGGGTTAGAGTTCGATCCCAACCGACGGCTTCCGAGTTCACCCAGCCTTAAATGGGTACCGGATTTTTTACTGGGAAAGTAAATCGGCACGGGCGTAATACCGACCACATTACCCCAACAATCATGTGCTGAAGGTCTGTAAAATATAGGGTCACTAACACCATATTCCCTATACGCCACTTGGCGTGAAGGGGGGTCTTTACTTACTTTTACATTCTGTAGACCGTCGGCACATTTTTGGCAAATTTGGTCAGCATTACATCAGTGTTGTCTTTCTTTCCCAGAATTATTCGCTGCTTATTTAAAGCGTGGCAAACTTAGAAGCTGTCGATCGGCATCGAACCTGGCTTCTGTACTAACCACTGATATGCTGTGGCTTCTACAAATATCATACTATAACAAAGTAGAAAAAAATCTGTAACAAAATAGACCAATTCTATAACAAAATTGAAGAATTATCATAAAATAATTCTCTAACAAAATGGATAAATTATGTAACAAAGTAAACGGATTCTGCCAAAAATAAGAGGTGTTATGTAACAAATTTCAAGAATTATGTAACAGCACAGAAAATTTATCTGACAAAATAAAATAATTCTCTAGAAGATTCTCTACACAGTAGAAGAAATAGAAGAATTCTCTAACAAAATAAAATAATTCACAAACAAAACAGAAAAATTGTCTATTAAATTCTGACGGCAGAAACACTAAAGAGATTGCAACAACATCTCAGGTTCGCAAATCAAAACTGTAAAACACACACATGAAAATCAACACATATAAAACAGAAGTCATTGCAATAGGGAGAAAGAGGCAGAGCGAAAATATAAGAATAACAGATAAATGCGAGCAAAACAGGTATCAGAGTTCAAGTATCTAGGAATATCATTCTCCAGTGCTGGAAAATAGATAAAGAAATAAATAATTGATGCAGCCAAGGTAAACTAAGTATAGGGGCAGCCTTTTCATCCTCACCAACACAAGAAAGTGCCAATCAGCACATAGAGATTGTTTATACAAAATATATTTATTTACACTCTATGTCATCAATGTCAAACATGGTCACTCACAAAAAAGTCAGAAAATCGTCTGTCACTGGACACTACGAGAATTGCTGAGGAGGGGATCTGAGCACCTATGGATATGTTCGGAGTGCAACGATGGTGACCCGCAAATAACTCAATAAGTCAAAAAAGAAAATTAATCACCACAGAAATAAGTTATTTGAAAAATAGCTGTAGGAGTGACCAAACGAGACAAAGTTAGAAGCACACTTGTAAGAGAAAGGGTTAACGTAGAATCAGTTTTGAATTACACCCAACTAGTGGTTGTTGTAGTTTCCAACTAGAGGGCCTCGGTAGCCTAGTTGGAAAAACCACCCGACTGAACTACCGACGTTTGGACAACCCGTGTTCTATTCCAGCTGGGAGTAGTGTGAGTTGTACTCGTGGTTAGAAAAAAAATACCCCCATCCAACCCAGCCGTTGGTAGAAATGGGTACCAGGGTATTACCCTGGGAAGGTGAGGAGTGTTGCTTCACATCGTGAGTTTCGATGCTTGAGGCGACAGTATCCAGAAATCTCCGAACATTTCTGGATAGGCGGCCGAGCACATATGGGTGGAAACTAGCGTGCTAAGACGCCGGTTCAAGTCTCGAACTTTACCTTTACCTTACCCAATAAGTACAATGAGTTTACCCACATACATACAATGCCTAGTGATGACATACTATACAAGACATACATACAATGCCTAGTGATGCCATACTATACAAGACATACATACAATGCCTAGTGATGCCATACTATACAAGACATACATACAATGCCCAGTGATGTCATACTATACAAGACATACATACAATGGCTAGTAATGCCATACTATACAAGACATACATACAATGCCCAGTGATGTCATACTATACAAGACATACATACAATGGCTAGTAATGCCATACTATACAAGACATACATACAATGCCTAGTGATGTCATACTATACAAGACATACATACAATGCCTAGTAATGTCATACTATACAAGACATACATACAATGCCTAGTGATGCCATACTATACAAGACACACATACAATGCATGGTGATGCCATACTATACAAGACATACATACAATGCCTAGTTATGCCATACTATACAAGACATACATACAATGCCTAGTGATGCCATACTATACAAGGCAAACTTACAATGCCTAGTGATGCCATACTATACAAGACATACATACAATGCCTAGTGATGCCATACTATACAAGACATACATACAATGTCTAGTGATGCCATACTATACAAGACATACATACAATGCCTAGTGATGCCATACTATACAAGACATACATACAATGCCTAGTGATGCCATACTATACAAGACATACATACAATGCCTAGTGATGCCATACTATACAAGACATACTTACAATGCCTAGTGATGCCATACTATACAAGACATACATACAATGCCTAGTGATGCCATACTATACAAGATATACTTACAATGCCTAGTGATGCCATACTATACAAGACATACATACAATGCCTTGTGATGCCATACTATACAAGACATACATACAATGCCTAGTGATGCCATACTATACAAGACATACATACAATGCATAGTGATGCCATACTATACAAGACATACATACAATGCCTAGTTATGCCATACTATACAAGACATACATACAATGCCTAGTGATGCCATACTATACAAGGCAAACATACAATGCCTAGTGATGCCATACTATACAAGACATACATACAATGCCTAGTGATGCTATACTATACAAGACATACATACAATGTCTAGTGATGCCATACTATACAAGACATACATACAATGCCTAGTGATGCCATACTATACAAGACATACATACAATGCCTAGTGATGCCATACTATACAAGACATACATACAATGCCTAGTGATGCCATACTATACAAGACATACATACAATGCCTAGTGATGCCATACTATACAAGACATACTTACAATGCCTAGTGATGCCATACTATACAAGACATACATACAATGCCTAGTGATGCCATACTATACAAGACATACATACAATGCCTAGTGATGACATACTATACAAGACATACATACAATGCATAGTGATGCCATACTATACAAGACATACATACAATGCCTAGTGATGCCATACTATACAAGACATACATACAATGCCTAGTGATGACATACTATACAAGACATACATACAATGCCTAGTGATGCCATACTATACAAGACATACAATGAGAAGGACAAAGAGCTCGAGAGAGAGAGATCCATGCTGGAGTATATATCAGAGAATGGCAGCGAACTTTGTATCTCTCTTATCATCGGAGTCGGTCAAGAAAAGTAGAAGATTAAGAAAACACGAGGGACTATACTGTAATAATAATAAAACCCTTGTCGTCTTGATAGACGGTTGGTACCAAGCAGCCATGATAAGTCAGTAGTTTGGTAAAATATTAGTGTCTTATGCTGGATGCTGTTTTACTGAACAGCTTTTCTTGTGGCTGAATCTGTCAAAATTTGGCAGACAGATCCATTCAGGATCGCATTCACAAAGGATCGTGACTTCTTTCTCCTGCGCCTTTTGTCTTCTGAATTTGATATCAGCACTGCCTCGAAAGTTGTGACATTTTTTTAATTTTTTGTTCTTCATGTGCTACGGTCTGCAGCCATATTTTCCCAGTTTCTTTCACTGATAGAGAATTCCCTCAAGGAAGCCCTGCAAACATCCTTATATCTCAGCACTGGCTGCCCTTTGATCTCTTTCTGTCCTAATTTCGCCATACAATAATCGCCATACAATAATCGCCATACAATAATCACCATACAATAGTTGTTTGGGACTACGAATGTTTGTCATTCTACTTACTTGTAATACGTTACAGATTAATATTTTATCATCATCACCATCAAGTACCGGGCCTGCTGTCGTAGGTGGTCATGTCTCTCTACAACTTTCGATCTCGACAGTTATTTATCATTTCTGTTGTTGACCTTCTGCCAAGTCATTCTCTGGTAAGCTGTCTGGTATTTTTTCTCTTTGCTTCCCTCTATCTCTTCGTCCCTCAATTTTCCCAGTTGTTACAATATATTCCTGCTGTTCTCTTCTCATTACATGGCCAAAAAAATGATGATTGTTTCTTCCTAATATTGGAAATTAGCACTCTCTTTGTTATAATATGTTATAGATGTGCATATCGTACCATACAGTATAGGGAACTGATATGTATACGTTGTGTATGTCCTCAAGCAAAACATAACAATGATGATGATGATGCTCATGCACAACAACATCTTGACCCTCTCCCGCACCGTGTGACGTCACATAGGGCCTGTCGTGTTTTTGACCACCCATCTCTATTCTGTTCCATCTTATCTGGTGAGTCTATCCCTGCCAACATGGCTTCTCTTATAAGTGTTCTTTTAAGTGTCTCTTTAGGTCTTCCTCTTTTTCTGTATCTTGATGTTTCCCATAGAAGAGCCTGTTTTGAAATTCTCTTGTTATCTCTTCTCAGCACATGTCCAACATATGTCCATCTTCTTTCCTTAATTGTAGATTAGATCTTTGGTTACATGACCATTTCTCTTATTTCAATATTAGTCTTGAATCCATTCCATTGTACACAGAGTATTTTTTCTTGGGCATCATAAAAGCGGTTAGGTTTTTTCTCAATCTATTTTTATGTTTTCCAGCGATCATATGCATAGGTAAGTGTTGATAATATGATTGAATTGAATATTTTAAGTTTTCTTGTATAGTATTTTTTATTTCCATATTTTGTTTACAGGTTTTTAAATTAGATACTGCTTTTACTATCCTGTTTCTGATGGTATTTTTTTTTTCTGTTTCACTTTCTTGATCCATATTACTACCAAGATCTATATAGGGGTCTGCACTTTCCAATGCCTGGAGATTGAGATATATATTGCCCCCTCGGTTATTGTTGTTTTCATGGCTTTTATTTTCTGAAGCTTTAAAGTGTAGAATATTTATTGGAAAAAAACACTACAATTTTTACGGACTTAAAAAGAAAAAAACATTATAACATATACCAGGAGAATCGTTTCCGATATAATTTGTTTCGTTGAAAGCCTTATTTATTACAAATAATTACACGATTATTTCGAGAAGATTTATTCCAGTTTTTTATAAGAAATAAACTATTTTGATTCCAACTTCCACTTAATTGGAATAATATATTTAATACTTCCAGTATTATATATTATGATTCACACACGAAATCTATTACATTTGTTGATATATCACCTATGAGAATAAATTAAAAAAAAAAACAACAATGAAATGTTACCGGTGTTTAAAAAGAAACATGAAACCAGTACACACATTTATGCTGAAGAGAAACACTTTGCACCGCCATTATCGTCTCAAATGCAAGACATACCTCCGCCCTCTTTGGTGTTGTTGAATAGTTATTTATCTCCACTTCCTGGCTAGTTATACCTTAACTTCAAATACCGCAGCTTTTAAGACAGGTGTCTGTTTCAATCTGGATCCTCGCTGACGAACACGAGACCAGGCACTGTAGTTTATGCTACAATTAGGGCTGGAACAATTGTGTAGCAAAGTACTTAACTTAACGCTAGAGATACCTGTCTTTTGGGGGCTGTGTACCATTTATTGTGCTGTTGACTGTATGTACATCCGAGATATGTTTCAAGTTACGAGGACGTGTTGAGTGCAAACAAAATGTGGTTCTCATGTGAAATATCATCGCTGCAGATGTTTCATCACGACACCTAATGTATGGAATGGGAACCAACGTTTGTGTGACAGGTCATACAGTGCTTGGCACTTCCTTCCACATCAGAAATGTTGTGTTCCAAAGTCACACGATCTTAGTATCGACTGATATAAAACGGTTAGGACAACTTGACAACCACAAAGTAAGTGAAGTGAATGTTTGACTGCACAGATCGTAACTAATAAGTGAACTCCTTGTGGCAACGATCAGTACAGAAACGAATAAGTCATCACGTTGTCCTAATACATAAGCAACAATCAATCATATGATTCAGACAACATCTGATAAAGAAAAATGAAGTCTACAAGTTGTCCCATCACATGACAGAGAAAGATGAAATCAACTAGCTGTCCCATCGCATGATAGAGAAAGATGAAATCAACTAGCTGTCCCATCACATGATAGAGAAAGATGAAATCAAGTAGCTGTCCCATTACATGATAAAGATGAAATCAACTAGTTGTCCCATCGCATGATAGAGAAAGATGAAATCAACTAGCTGTCCCATTACATGATAAAGATGAAATCAACTAGTTGTCCCATCACATGACAGAGAAAGATGAAATCAACTAGTTGTCCCATCACATGACAGAGAAAGATGAAATCAACTAGCTGTCCCATCACATGATGGAGAAAGATGAAATCAACTAGCTGTCCCATCGCATGATAGAGAAAGATGAAATCAACTAGCTGCCCCATCACATGACAGAGAAAGATGAAATCAACTAGTTGTCCCATCACATGACAGAGAAAGATGAAATCAACTAGTTGTCCCATCACATGATAGAGAAAGATGAAATCAACTAGCTGTCCCATCACATGATAGAGAAAGATGAAATCAACTAGCTGTCCCATTACATGATAAAGCTTAAATCAACTATTTGTCCCATCACATGACAGGGAAATATGAAATCAACTAGTTGTCCCATCACATGACAGAGAAAGATGAAATCAACTAGCTGTCTCATCACATGACAGAGAAAGATGAAATCAACTAGCTGTCTCATCACATGACAGAGAAAGATGAAATCAACTAGTTGTCCCATCACATAACAGAGAAAGATGAAATCAACTAGCTGTCCCATCACATGACAGAGAAAGATGAAATCAACTAGCTGTCTCATCACATGACAGAGAATGATGAAATCAACTAGTTGTCCCATCACATGATAGAGAAAGATGAAATCTACTAGCTGTCTCATCACATGACAGATAAAGATGAAATCAACTAGCTGTCTCATCACATGACAGAGAATGATGAAATCTACTAGATGTGATATCACATGACAGAGAATGATTAAGTCTACTAGTTGTGATATCACATGACAGAGAAGGATTAAGTCTACTAGATGTGATATCACATGACAGAGAAAGATGAAATCAACTAGCTGTCCCATCACATGATGGAGAAAGATGAAATCAACTAGCTGTCCCATCACATGATAGAGAAAGATGAAATCAACTAGCTGTCCCATCACATGATAGAGAAAGATGAAATCAACTAGCTGTCCCATCACATGATAGAGAAAGATGAAATCAACTAGCTGTCCCATTACATGATAACGCTTAAATCAACTAGTTGTCCCATCACATGACAGGGAAATATGAAATCAACTAGTTGTCCCATCACATGACAGAGAAAGATGAAATCAACTAGCTGTCCCATCACATGACAGAGAAAGATGAAATCAACTAGCTGTCTCATCACATGACAGAGAATGATGAAATCAACTAGTTGTCCCATCACATGATAGAGAAAGATGAAATCTACTAGCTGTCTCATCACATGACAGATAAAGATGAAATCAACTAGCTGTCTCATCACATGACAGAGAATGATGAAATCTACTAGATGTCCCATCACATGACAGAGAAAGATGAAATCAACTAGCTGTCCCATCACATGACAGAGAAAGATGAAATCAACTAGCTGTCTCATCACATGACAGAGAATGATGAAATCAACTAGTTGTCCCATCACATGATAGAGAAAGATGAAATCTACTAGCTGTCTCATCACATGACAGATAAAGATGAAATCAACTAGCTGTCTCATCACATGACAGAGAAGGATTAAGTCTACTAGATGTGATATCACATGACAGAGAATGATTAAGTCTACTAGTTGTGATATCACATGACAGAGAAGGATTAAGTCTACTAGATGTGATATCACATGACAGAGAAGGATTAAGTCTACTAGATGTGATATCACATGACAGAGAAGGATTAAGTCTACTAGATGTGATATCACATGACAGAGAAGGATTAAGTCTACTAGATGTGATATCACATGACAGAGAAGGATTAAGTCTACTAGATGTGATATCACATGCCAGAGAATGATGAAGTCTACTAGATGATCTTCTAGAGAATGATAAAGTCAGCTAGATGTATCATGAGAGAGAATGACCTGTGACATACAACGATACAAGCATAGGCATCGGCTCACCCACAGAGTTGTCAACAGGGAAAGATTAAAGGTAAACAAGTATTAAAACGTATGACTGACTCCCCATCCCCACAATAATGCTCTGAAGCAAAAATTATAGTTACATTACTTACCTTTGCTCTTTGCGGACTTCCGGCTGTGCGGAAGTAAACAAAGCTTTTTGTGTATACCATATTTGGTATTTATGGAAATGTGCGATATTTCGTTCATTGTGTACCTCTGTTTCCCAATTGTCCGATGACTGGAAGTGCTTATTATGTTATATTTTCCAAATAATTAAATTCCGTGTTTCTCTGCGTCACTAATATGGCTCCTAATCTTTGTCTTACGTCACAGTTGATGCCTAATTTTGAGTCACCTTGTCACGTGACGATTTTCTTCATTCTTTGTCGATTAATCTCAAAGTTTGGCATTCATTGTAGGACGAATGGAGGAAAACATTTTTTCTGTTTTTTTTTTTCTGAGCTCTTGCTCAGTTGTTGGACAGATGCCTTCATCAACTCTGCTCTGTTCAGACCCTGAAAAACGGAGTCACTGACAGGTCTAGCTCAGTTGTTGGACAGATGCCTTCATCAACTCTGCTCTGTTCAGACCCTGAAACACGGAGTCACTGACCGCTCTAGCTCAGTTGTTGGACGGTTGTCTTCATCAACTCTTATCAATTCAGATCCTGACGCACGGAGTCATTGACCGCTCTAGCTCAGTTGTTGGACGGCTGCCTTTATCAACTCTACTCTATTCACACCCTGACGCACGGAGTCACTGACCGCTCTAGCTCAGTTGTTGGACGGTTGCCTTCATCAACTCTTCTCTATTCAGACACTGAAACACGGAGTCACTGACCGCTCTAGCTCAGTTGTTGGACGGTTGCCTTCATCAATTCTACTCTATTCAGACCCTGAAAAACGGAGTCACTGACCGATCTAGCTCAGTTGTTGGACGGCTGCCTTCATCAACTCTTCTCTATTCAGACCCTGAAACACGGAGTCACTGACCGGTCTAGCTCAGTTGTTGGACGGCTGCCTCCATCAACTCTGCTCTGTTCAGACCCTGAAACACGGAGTCACTGACCGGTCTAGCTCAGTTGTTGGACGGTTGCCTTCATCAATTCTACTCTATTCAGACCCTGAAAAACGGAGTCACTGACCGATCTAGCTCAGTTGTTGGACGGCTGCCTTCATCAACTCTTCTCTATTCAGACCCTGAAACACGGAGTCACTGACCGGTCTAGCTCAGTTGTTGGACGGCTGCCTTCATCAACTCTGCTCTGTTCAGACCCTGAAACACGGAGTCACTGACCGGTCTAGCTCAGTTGTTGGACGGCTGCCTTAATCAACTCTACTCTATTCAGACCCTGAAACACGGAGTCACTGACCGCTCTAGCTCAGTTGTTGGACGGCTGCCTCCATCAACTGTACTCTATTCATACCCTGACGCACGGAGTCACTGACCGCTCTAGCTTAGTTGTTGGGCGGCTGACTTCATAAACTCTACAACTATTATTAACTATTACACGTGTAGTAGTTATTTGATCAGCACATGATCTGTTCTTCCTAAAACCTGATTGTTCATCTCTCAACTATTCATCTCGCACACGCGAACGTTTTTTTTTATGGGGGGGGTGGGGGGGGGGGGGGGGGGGGTGAAAATGTCAAACAAAACTATATGCCATTGTATTAGAAAACAGTATCTGGTAAAAGCGATTTTAAAAAAGACTATCTTTACGACACATAGCACCATTGCTGGTGTATGTCGGGGGGGGGGGGGGGGGGGCGCTACGATAGAACCCGAGGGATAAAGGCCGCTTGGTCAAGCAGTCGCCACGACGTGTGAGACTCAGGATTTTTATTTCACCTCCGATAGAGGAAATTCTTTCTGTCTACCGCGGGCTTCGAACACCATACGCCGGCTGTTCAGCTAGCGGGACAGTGGTTTTAGCCGCACAACAGAAAAATATAAAGCGTTGAAGAAACAAAGAGAACAATAATCTTATATAGCAAGACAATTGTGAAAACATCGGTCAAGCCAAAGGCTGAAATATTGGCACAGATGATAATACATCGTTTACATCCACCTCAATAATTGTTCTCCTTCTTTCTTTCAGCTCCCCGTGGAGCATAGTTCTTCAGCAAACACTTTCCAAGCCGTTCTGTTTCTTATCATTCATTTAAGATCATTCCATGTCATCCCCATCATCATCATCTCTGCTTCCATCTGTCGTCTCCAAGAATAAAAGGTGAGTTGACACGCCAGACTCCATGCGACTTTCTCCAGACTGCGTCATACATCTCTTAAAACAGGAAGTTATTATCTTTCCTGGATGGCGAATTTACTTTTCTTCTTTTCTTTGACCTGTGCATGTTTGTGAAGTTTTTGTGGCTTTTTTTTTTTTTTTACAGTAAAGGATAGCCAGCCCCATGCCTAGCCCTCTTAGCCACCTCTTACGAACATGCCTGTTAGGGAACAGAGCTACAATTATTTACTCCCCTTTCGCGCCCCGGCAGAACACGGACGATCTCTATAATTGGCGCTGAGAGTTGTGTAATATCACTTTAATGTAAGTAGTGAACATCATCATGTGTCATACCAGTTGGCATAAGCGATCATGTCCTTCCATAATTTTCTATCTACAGTGCATTGAATCAATTCCGTTGTTGACGGGTTTCCATTCCATGACACCAAGTTGTCTAGTACCTTCTCTCTTTGTCGTCCGCGATCTCTCTTTCTCTGAATTTTGCCAGTTGTAACCAAGTATTCCAACTTTCCTCTTCTCATGATGTCCGAAAGATGTTGATTGTTTCTTTTCGATGTTTTTTAAGAGCTCCCTTTTTGTGTTGGCCTCTTTAAGAATTTCCTCTTTGGTCTTTTTAACTGTCGAGGGAACTTTCAACATTCTTCTGAGAAATGTAATCTATGTGGCCTCTAATCGCCTTTTAAATTGTTTGTCAATTGTCCATGATTTGCTTCCATAGGTCAGAATTGGCTCTAATTAGCAACGATGAACTCTCTTTCTCACTTCTATTGATATAGACTTGTTCCACAAAGCCGTTTTTCATTTTCTGGAATGATAATCTGACCTGTGTTATTCTGCTTTTTATTTATGTGGTGCATCTTCGGTCTAATGTTATTATTGTGTTCAAATATTTGAAGCTTAGCACTTTTTTCCAAAATAAGGCTGAACATTGCTATGGATATATTAAAACGACAGCACAACATGTGAAAGGATCTGATATATCAGCATAACTTATTACGTTTTTAAAAACCTGTATTTAACTCATAGCAACGTATGCTGTGAAACATGGACAGTCATTAGATAGCTGAATATGGTACCAGTGGAAGGTGAATGTAAGTGTTACAGAAATATAATCAGATTAACATGGACAGCGAAAACATAAAAAAAACGGGTCAGTTTTGCCAGAAATGAAAGTTGCTGCAGGATAGCCCAGTTGAGCTTGGATTGATTGGGTGAAAGTTGCTGCAGGATATCCCATTTGAGCTTGGATTGATTGGGTGAAAGTTGCTGCAGGATATCCCATTTGAGCTTGGATTGATTGGGTGAAAGTTGCTGCAGGATATCCCATTTGAGCTTGGATTGATTGGGTGAAAGTTGCTGCAGGATATCCCAGTTGAGCTTGGATTGATTGGGTGAAAGTTGATGCAGGATATCCCAGTTGAGCTTGGATTGATTGGGTGAAAGTTGATGCAGGATATCCCGGTTGAGCTTGGATTGATTTAGTGAAAGTTGATGCAGGATATCCCAGTTGAGCTTGGATTGATTGGGTGAAAGTTGATGCAGGATATCCCAGTTGAGATTGGATTCATTGGGTGAAAGTTGATGCAGGATATCCCAGTTGAGATTGGATTGATTGGGTGAAAGTTGATGCAGGATATCCCAGTTGAGATTAGACTGATTGCTTCAGTAGCTGAACATCACACGCAGGACAGAGACACAGTCATAGCAGCTGTCATAGGAATCGGATTCCAACAAGAAAAATCTAAACAATGATAATGAAGGTGATAATGATGATGATGGTGATATTTATAATGATGGTGAGGGTGATATTTATAATGATAATGATGGTGATATTTATAATGATGGTGAGGGTGATATTTATAATGATAATGATGGTGATATTTATAATGATGGTGAGGGTGATATTTATAATGATAATGATGGTGATATTTATAATGATGGTGAGGGTGATATTTATAATGATAATGATGGTGATATTTATAATGATGGTGAGGGTGATATTTATAATGATAATGATGATGATATTTATAATGATAATGATGGTGATAATGATAATGAAAGTGATGATGATGGTGATATTTATAATGATAATGAAGGTGATAATGATGATGAAGGTGATAGTGTTGATGATGGTGATATTTATAATGATGGTGAGGGTGATATTTATAATGATGATGATGGTGATATTTATAATGATGGTGAGGGTGATATTTATAATGATAATGATGGTTATATTTATAATGATAATGATGGTGATAATGATAATGAAAGTGATGATGATGGTGATATTTATAATGATAATGAAGGTGATAATGATGATGATGGTGATATTTATAATGATAATGAAGGTGATAATGATAATGAAGGTGATAATGATGATGATGGTGATATTTATAATGATGGTGAGGGTGATATTTATAATGATAATGATGGTGATTTTTATAATAAGGATGATGGTGATATTTATAATGATGATGATGGTGATATTTATAATGATAATGATGGTGATATTTATAATGATGATGATGGTGATATTTTTGTCATGATGCTGAGGGTGATATTTATAATGATAATGATGGTGATATGTATAATGATAATGATGGTGATATTTATAATGATAATGATGGTGATATTTATAATGATAATGATGGTGATATTTATAATGATAATGATGGTGATATTTATAATGATAATGATGGTGATATTTATAATGATAATGATGGTGATACTAATGATGAGGATGATATTGATAATGGTGATGATGATGGTGACGAGATCGTTGCCGCTGAAGTTATTTATAGGCACCACATAGCATGACACTTGATGATGATATCAATGGAAACAAATTCGTTCATTTCAATTGCGGATGTTATAATTGTTTCCTGTCTTACCTATTAAACTGTTCATCAAGTAGCACATATTGTACCAGACCTGATCGACTGTAATAACATCAATTGAGACCACATTATCATATTATTTTTTCGTACAATAAGACATTTCATAAAAATAACTGAAAACCATATCTTGCAACTGAAAACCACTTATCTCACTCTCATGTAAAAAGTAAAAAAAGTAAAGTACCCCCGTCACGCCAAGTGGCGTATAGTGAATATGGTGTTAGTTACCATACAATTTACCGACCCTCGGCACTTGATTATTTGGGTAATGTGGTCGGTACTACGCCCGTGTCGCTTTACTTTTCCAGAAAAAAATCCGGTACCCATTTAAGGCTGGGTGAACGTCGGGTGAGATCGAACCCTACCTCTTGTCCTTTGTAGCCCAGTTCACTAACCACTGAGCTGTTGCGGCTCCTCACTCTCATGTGTATATAATACAAACTCATTTTTAAAATGACACTTTACGGTGTTATCTCTTAAATACAGACTGACTTTTTAATGATAAATGTTGGTGGAAGAATTCTCGACACAACTTGCAACTTAATGGCTGCGGCTGATGAGGCTATAGGTTTATTGGTAACAGCATACTAAATTATTACCTACATTAATTTCCTTTTTTTTCTTTACAAATTCAATCATCGTGATTCTATTGTCAGGTTCCCATATTCCACGGAAGTCCATAACGCTTATGATATTGTACTATCTCCTTTATAGTAAATCTGCTTCATACAATTCTATATCTACATTTTTGTTTTGTATGTAAACAATCAAGTAATACATTCACGATGTTTTTACATTTACAATTGCTTTCATTGTTATTATTTATGTTATATTGCATGCATTACTATTATTTACTGTTATGTTGCTTGTAATACTATTATTTAATATTATCTGTATTTATTGCTATTGCTTATTGTTATGTTGCGTGTGACAATATTATTATCGGTACATTGCTTGTTATATTTGTTATTATTTGTGTTATGTTGCTTGAAGTACTATTATTTATGTTGTTATGTTGATGGTATTTCTATTATTTATTGCTGTTTTGCTTGTTTTACTGTTATCTATGGTACGTTGCTCTATTACTATTATTTATAGTTATGTTCCTCGTATTACTATTATTTATAGTTATGTTCCTCGTATTACTATTATTTATAGTTATGTTCCTCGTATTACTATTATTTATAGTTATGTTCCTCGTATTACTATTATTTATAGTTATGTTCCTCGTATTACTATTATTTATAGTTATGTTCCTCGTATTACTATTATTTATAGTTATGTTCCTCGTATTACTATTATTTATAGTTATGTTCCTTGTATTACTATTATTTATAGTTATGTTCCTCGTATTACTATTATTTATAGTTATGTTCCTTGTATTACTATTATTTATAGTTATGTTCCTCGTATTACTATTATTTATAGTTATGTTCCTTGCTGTATTGTTATTTATGTTACGCTTCTTGTATTACTATTTCAATATTTTATTACACAATTTTTTGCTTATTTCTTCCCATTCAGAACAAAGTGGAAAAGGCAAACAGCAGTAGGACTGGAGCTCCTGGCTGAGGCGGGGAATTATGCGGCTGTTCAGAGAATGCTGCAAACGAACCCGTATTGGGCCTCCTACCACCCCCACGCCGCTGCCCTTCTGTCCAACATGGATTCTCTCTACTACAGACACGGAGTTACGTCACTTCCTATGGCCAGACCTGTGGTTCCGCGCATGCTTCTTCACAACGTGCAGGATCAAGTCCCACCATTACCACCACCACCACATTGAAAGCACCAGCTGTCTAAATGGGCTTTTTATTTTCGTCATGCTTACAACAAAAGTTATGTTAATTCGAACTGCATTACTGTACGTTTTAATTAGGTGTACAGTAATTGTTGACGTTGCATCGTTATGACGTAGCTTCGTTAACCCACGAATTAAAAGTGAGCTTGTAGAACGGCAACACGATTCATGAGTGTGTCTAACTAGCAAGCTGCAGGAGATGCAAGTCTCATTGTAACACTCTTTAGTCATGATTTACGCCATCATAGCAATTTAATCTGCAAAGTCCTGCAAGAGATATAATGGAAAATTGTATTATTTAATGAAAGCATATTCGTTAATCTGTACTTCGCTTACATCTTATATCCTTCCAGTGCCGTCTCATATCACTCGCAGTGTGGCATATTACATCCTTCCAGTGCCGTCTCACATCACTCGCAGTGTGGCATATTACATCCTTCCGGTGCGGTCTCATATCACTCGCAGTGTGGCATATTACATCCTTCCAGAGCGGTCTCATATCACTCGCAGTGTGGCATATTACATCCTTCCAGTGCGGTCTCATATCACTCGCAGTGTGGCATATTACATCCTTCCAGTGCGGTCTCATATCACTCGCAGTGTGGCATATTACATCCTTCCAGTGCGGTCTCATATCACTCGCAGTGTGGCATATTACATCCTTCCAGTGCGGTCTCATATCACTCGCAGTGTGGCATATTACATCCTTCCGGTGCGGTCTCATATCACTCGCAGTGTGGCATCTTACATCCTTCCAGTGCCGTCTTACATCACTCGTAGTGTGGCATCTTACATCCTCCCAGTGCGGTCTCACATCACTCGCAGTGTGGCATCTTACATCCTCCCAGTGCGGTCTCACATCACTCGCAGTGTGGCATCTTACATCCTCCCAGTGCGGTCTCACATCACTCGCAGTGTGGCATCTTACATCCTCCCAGTGCGGTCTCACATCACTCGCAGTGTGGCATCTTACATCCTCCCAGTGCGGTCTCACATCACTCGCAGTGTGGCATCTTACATCCTCCCAGTGCGGTCTCACATCACTCGCAGTGTGGCATCTTACATCCTTCCAGGGTCTTACATCATTCCATTATTTCTTTTTTTTTACACAGGGCCGTGGGGCCAACTCTTTGCTTATACAAGGGTCGTGGGGGCCAATTCTTTGCTTACTTAAGGGCTGTGGGGTCAACTCTTTGCTTACATAAGGGCCGAGAGGCCAACTCTTTGTTTTTGTTTACACAGGGTCGTGGGGCCAACTCTTTGCAACTTTTAACTGTCAAGATTCTTTAACAATCGCAGAGTGCACAGAAACTCGTTTTTCCCCAAAATTATTCGAGAAGGCTTGATTTCGGTTCTCTAGACTTTGACTTTAGAACAGAATAGCGTCACTGCAGACTGGACATTCCCAAATCTCTATGCCCAGAGACCGGAGTGAGAGAAGTCACGAAGAAATCACGCGATCAAAGAAAAAAAGTCCACCGTCTTGCGGGACTCGAAACTGTGACATTTTTATTCAGAGGCTGACGATTTACTTCTAGTCAGAGTGACCACCACACCCTCTCCATATTTCATTTTGTGGGCAGCTTATCGGTCTCAGTAAGGGAGTCGAAGTCTGCTATTTTTACTTCTCTTATCAATGTTTTGCTATGAGTTACTAATCACGATCTCAATGGAATTGAGTGATAAAGACCAATAGAAAGTAATGTTGAAGTTCTTGTCATCCGCCTGCGCAAAATTATGGGATGCTGTAACGAAACATTCAGGAACGAGAGTAGCAGGAGAGAATATATTGATGATGCCATTGATAGCATGGACATGGAATTAGACAGCTCGCTTACTCAGAAGAGTTTAAAATGAAAACAGTCACAGCGGCCTTCCTTGAAGTAGGCTCGAGGAAAGACAATCGACAAAGAAAAGTTGAGCAACCATGCACGAAAGAGGGAAAGCAAACAAAATATAAACGAGTCGGACGGTATAGACCGCAGAACACGGAGAGCGTTTTTTTTTATTTTTTTGCTTTTCTAGAAGACGCGGGTTCAGGAAATGTTGAAGGTATGTTGACATAGAAGATCTAGAGCGGCTGTGCCTCTAGAATGGACTACTCCAGCAAAACCCAGGAAATAAAGAATCTCATCGCAGTTCACCACATCATCTTCCAGGGAATTAGACCTAGAGACTTAAGTTGAGCTTGAAAGTAAAGTAAAGTACCCCCGTCACACCAAGTGGCGTATAGGGAATATGGTGTTAGTGACCCGTCACGCCAAGTGGCGTATAGGGAATATGGTGTTAGTGACCCGTCACGCCAAGTGGCGTATGGGGAATATGGTGTTAGTGACCATAAATTTTACATACCTTCAGCACATGATTTTTGGGGTAATGTGGTCGGTAACGCCCGTGCCGCTTTACTTTCCCAGAAATAAATGGTACTCATTTAAGGCTGGGTGAAACCGGAAGCCGGCAGTTGGGATCGAACCCTACCACTTTTCCTTTGTTGTCCAATTCACTAATCACTGAGCTATCGCGGTTCCCAAGTTAGGATTGTGGCATGAGAAAAATAAAAGCAGCAACATATGCAGGACGGCACAAAGTGTGGCCAGTAATGTCTACTCTGTCTATCCATGACTGAACAGATCAACATTAATATAAATAAACCTTTGTTCTGATAAAATGAACTAAGATACAGGGCTGCCAAAAGTTACATAAGGTCTGCTATCTAAATAAGCTATTAGAAACAGAAACTATAAATGTTAATGAAGAGGAAATATCCTGACGTCCTAAAAAAAAATAATGCAACCCATTTTATGTCCATTTTTTGCATAACCAATATATGCCTGCTTCATACACTAAACCAAAGCTTTTGATAAAGTACACCACAAACAACTTATAGAATGTCTAAAAGAGATACAGCTAGATGACATAGACATACGACTAATATGTAATCTATACTGGGAGCAAACAGCAATAATAAAATATAACAAAAAGAACTCTACACCCATTGATATAAAAAGAGGAGTAAGACAAGGATGCATCCTATCACCAAGCTTGTTCAATCTATACACTGAGCAAATATTTAAAAACATCATTGAGATGCCAGGCTTACAAATTAATTGAAATATAATCAATAACCTAAGATATGTTGATGATACAATTAGCAGAAAATCCTAAAGATCTACAACAATTACTTAATGAAATGAACATGATAAGCAAAAAATATGGACTAGATATGAATATCAAAAAGACTAAAACTATGATCATAAACAAAGGAAATACTCAAAACACACAAATGGATATCAAAATTGAAGGAATAGACCTGGAGACAGTTCAAAACTACAACTACCTTGGACATACTATAACCAGTGATGGAAAATGTACAAATGAAATAAATAAAAGAATAGGAATAGCAAAAAGTAATGTTAATGTCATGAAGAACATACTAACAGCAAAACAAATAACACCAGGGCTAAAACTAAGAATAGCAAAATGTTGCATCTTCTCAATATTCCTATATGGTGCAGAAACATGGACATTAGACAAGAAAACATAACAGAGAATTAAAGCCTTTGAAATGTGGATATATAGAAGAATAGGTAGAATTGGATGGAAGGAAAAGAAAACAAACGACGAAGTTTTAAAACAAATAAAATAAAAAGAGAACTACTAAACACAATTCAAACAAGACAAATGCGATTTTTGGTCCATGTTAAAAGACACAACAGCCTACTAAAAGTAATCCTGGAGGGAAAATACAAGGTAGCAGAGGCAGACCAAGACTAACATGGACGAGTAACATCAAAAGATGAACAAATCAGCCTATGGCAACCTGCACCATCAAAGCAAGAGACAGAGCAGAATGGCGCTCCATGGTAGCCAACCTTCGTTGCGGAGACGGCACTCGATGATGATGATGATGAAGATGATTTGCATAACGGTAATTAAAGTAACACAGGGAAATCCTTTATAAGCTTCAAAAAAGTGTGTAAATATGATGAAGCGGCTTGATAAGAGTTTAACTGTTTAGGAAGAGTCTGCTGAAAACATATCCATATGGAGGCAGACAGTAAACACTAGCCTGAGATGTCGGAAAACTCACTTTTGGAAAGTTTGCTGTTTGAGGATAGTAAACATTAACCTGAATATAGGGAAAAATCAGTTTTGGAAAATCTGCTGATTCTAGATGCGACAACTGCCTAAAATACTTGCTCTTTGTCATCATATATGTGTATGATTCTAGAAGCTCGATGTCATAACATAAACATCATCACAGATGCCCAATCGCGACATAATTTATTACAAATGTACACAAACTAAGATCATAAATGTATGCGTACCTTAAATGTTATATCTTCTTAACATTCCTATATGGTGCAGAAACATGGACATTAGACAAGAAAACAGAACAGAGAATTAAAGCCTTTGAAATGTGGATATCTAAAAGAATAGGTAGAATTGGATGGAAGGAAAAAAAAAACAAATGATGAAGTCTTAAAACAACTAAAAATGAAAAAGAGAACTACTAATCACAATTCAAACAAGACAAATGCGATTTTTGGAACGTGTTAAAAGATACAACAGCCTACTAGAAGTAATCCTGGAATGGAAAAATACAAGGTAAAAGAGGCAGAGGCAGACCAAGACTAATATGGACGAGTAACATCAAAAGATGGACAAGTCGACTAATGATAATCTGCACCAACAAAGCAAGAGACAGAGTGGAATGGTGCTCCATGGTAGCCAACCTTCGATGCTGAGATGGCACTCAATGATGATGACTTTAAATTCTTGCTCATTATCATCGTGTGCCGTCACTGCATGGAAGGTTGGCTACCACGGAGCTCCATTACTCTCTGTCTCTTGACTTGACGGAAGCTCAGAAATTCATAAGCTGAACGACTAAGGGTTAGAGGTCGCATCAAGGACATCGACCTTCACCGAGCCTAATACAGGTATGATACTTTTTTTCTGAGAACGAAATGCAACAATGACGTAATGCCGATATCACCCCCCCCCCTTTTTTTCCCCTTTCGGAGGTCTGTAAACAAATATTAACCATCATCACCACCAGCAACAACTACTGGACCGGCTGGCGTAAGTGATCATGTCTCTCCACAATTTTGAATCTCTACAGTTATTTATCATTTCTGTTGTTGACCTTCTGCCAAGCCATTCTCTTAAGCTGTCTGGTATTTTTTCTCTTTGCTTTCCTCTATCTCTTCGTCCATCAATTTTCCCATTTGTTACAATATATTCCAGTTGTTCTCTTCTCATTCTATCTATCTATTGACCTTTCGAGCCGTAACCGGCCCATAGGGCGTAGACCAAGATACACCTTCTCCTATATGAATTTTTGTTCTAGCAGTTTTCTTTTAAAGATATTTTATCAAATCTCGCCATCTGTCTCTGTTCTGTGCAAGCAGTTCTATCTCATTGAGGGAGCCGATTCCTGCTGCTCTTGCCTCTCTCATCAATGTTCTTCTCAGTGTCTCCCTGGGTCTTCCTCTTTTTCTTTTACCTGTTGTTTCCCATATGAGGGCTTGCTTTGCTATTCGATTATTATCTCTTCTCATCACATGTCCAACGTATGACCATCGTCTTTTCTTTATTACTGAAGATATTAGTGGTTGATTGGCGATTTCTCTAATTTCCTCGTTTGTTTTGAATTCGTTCCATTCTATACCAAGTATTTTCCTTAGACATTTATTTTCGAATGCGTTCAACTTTGTTTCTATATCTCTTGTTGTTTTCCAGCTTTCACACGCATACGTAAGGGTTGATAGTACATTTGATTTGAATAGCCTAAGTTTTGTGTTTGTGCTAATGAGTTTTGATTTCCACAACTTTTCAAGGCTTCTGAAAGACATTGCTGCTTTAGCTAGTCTGATTCTAATTTCTTTGCTCGTATCCCCTTCTCGATCAATGTGACTTCCAAGATAGATAAAGTGATCGATCTCTTCTACTGGTTTGTTTTCCATGTATATTTTGTCACTTGTTGGAATTAAACTTTTCATGACTTTAGTCTTTTCATGATTGACCTCAAGCCCAATTTTGCTGGCTATTGATGATAGTTCATTTGTGTTTTCCTGCATCGTTTTTATCTGACTGCTGATGAGAACTATGTCATCAGCAAAGTCGAGGTCCTCCAAATGGTCTCCTTGTATCCATTCGATGCCTTTATTACCAGTGCAGCATTTCTTCATTATGAAATCCATAACAATTCCAAATAACAAGGGCGATAAAATACATCCTTGTTTAACCCCAGTTTTCTCTTCTCATTACATGGCCAAAAAATAATGATTGTTTATTCCTAATATTGGAAATTAGCTCTCTTTTATTTTCAGAACTTTTTCATTACTCTTCTTAGCTCTCCATGGTATTCTCAACATTCTTCTGTAAAACCACATTTCTACAGACTCCAGTGATTTTCTTGATTGCTGTCCTATTGTTAAATAGAAAAATATTAACACATATTAACACTAACACATAATTCTGATACGTCACTAGGTGGCGTGTCGGGGCTGTTTCATCCATTCATTGCTTCCTTGTGTTGGCGAAAAACACTGTCCATTATCTACCAAGCCTGCCCGCTGAGGGGCTTTTCCCGAAAACCTCCCTATTCTTGTGACGTCATGCGCTATATGAGCTATAGATGGCTGATGTCATTCTACCCACAAACGCCCCTGCTCGCAATGCAAACGTCACTAGCTTAGGGTGCACCCACACACACAGCGGGCTGGCTTGAGAGATATAGGTGGCATTGCACTGTCGAGCTTCTGCCATCCATCTTTTACTTTAGTCGGTTGGTTTTTTCTGCCTCTGCCTCGTTTCTTTTATATTTGTCCTTCCAAGATGACCTCCGGGAGGACATTATGTCTCATATCGTATCCTTAACCTCTTTTATCTTGTTTGATTTATGTCAAGTAATTATTTCTTCCTTTTTATCAGTTTTAAGTCTTCATTAATTACCTTCTCTGTTCATATAATTCTTCCTACCCTTTTATAAATCTAAATTTAAAGGTATTTCTAATTTCCTTCTATATTTATATATTTACTTATTAAATGTATGTGAACATTTATTAACACGAACACAATAGGTAGTCCGGGTGATCAAGTGGATAAGTTGTTTCGAATCGAGTGGATGTGAGTTTGATGTTCTATATAGCCAAACATTTCTTGCTTTTCTAACGTGATATTAAATCTCTACTTGTACACTACGGGGCGACTATATATTTCAGATGCCGCAACAGAAATCTATCGAAGGACCCCTGAGAAATGATATCGATACGGATTATTTTTTTCTTTAACCAAAAATATGAATTAATCGTGGCCAACAAAATCACGTGATTTTTACAAAGAGAAAAAGGAATATAATATGTTTGTGTGCTATAATCTACTCATTGTAATTCAAGTTTTTGCTGTTTGTCAACATTTTAATCTCACTTCTTTTGTAATCGTATAATAGATGGCTTCTAAATTTAATTGAAAAGATTTATAATCATTCAAAACTGAGTTTTAAAAAAAATAATTAAAAATTTCATTCAATTACTCAAATGAGGTTCTCATTTCTTAATTTAATCATTATAATTATGTGATAGTTTAAGAATTAAAAAAAACCTTTATGATTAAAGGAATAGGCTGTTGAATATCTTAATCCAAAGATCAATTAATTTGTTCTTTTCTACAAAAACATGTTATTTTTCTGCCTTTTCCTTGATAGTATATGGAACATAATGTTCAGTGCCAAAGAATGACATTTGATTTGTATGCTGTCAGTCTTCATGATAATGTGCGTGTGTGATAATGTTTCACTCAAAAAGCAAAGAGTTTGTTCTTATCTTAGTTGACCATTAATGTGTAATATCGCATTTTTACTCTGACTCTGTATGTTATCACATATTAACAAACATACATAGCATGTTAGATCACCTTTTTTTTTATTAAATATTTACTGTTTTAAATCACATACGTTTTTAAAATACATAAATAATATCATATTCTTTTATTGTGTCTATGATATGTGGTGTTTTTTGCCTCTGATCACAGAACGATACAATTGTCAGGAGATTGGCATGTACTCTTTATGGCGTCATATATAATAGCAATATAGCTACACCACTTCACAAAAATCAAATTGTTATTTAGGTCTTCCTATGTGATATCGTCAATCCCCTTCATCTTTCCTTGTCCAGTAATCCAGGGAGTAGGGAGTAGGGAGTAGGCCAAAAAATCATGTGCTGTGGTAAAGCTGGTAGCAAGGAGAGAGTACATGAAAAAGGAGCTATGGAGCCGTTCTTCCTACAACGGACGTACAGACAATGAACCTTCAGCCAATGTACATGAGACAACGGACCTTCAGACAACGGACCTTCAGACAACGGACTTTCAGATAACAGACCTTCAGACAACGGACCTTCAGACAACGGACCTTCAGACAACGGACTTTCAGATAACAGACCTTCAGACAACGGACCTTCAGACAACGGACCTTCAGACAACGGACCTTCAGACAACGGACCTTCAGACAACGGACCTTCAGACAACGGACCTTCAGACAACGGACCGTCAAACAATATACATGAGACAGCGGTTCTTTAGACAACGTACTTTCAGACAATTGGTCTTCATGCAACAGACTTACAGACAGCAGATCTTCAGACACTGTACATGTGACAACGGATTTTCAGACAACTAATTTACAAACAATTGGTCTTCAAATAACGGGCCTTCAGACAACGGACCTTTAGACAACGGATTTTCAAACAACTGGTCTTTAGACAACAGACCTTCAACAACGAACTTTCAAACAACTGGTCTTTAGACAACAGACCTTCAACAACGGACTTTCAAAGAATTGGTCTTTAGACAACAGACCTTCAACAACGAACTTTCAAACAACTGGTCTTTAAACAACAGACCTTCAACAACGGACTTTCAAACAACTGGTCTTTAGACAACAGACCTTCAACAACGGACTTTCAAACAACTGGTCTTTAGACAACAGACCTTCAACAACGAACTTTCAAACAACTGGTCTTTAGACAACAGACCTTCAACAACGGACTTTCAAAGAATTGGTCTTTAGACAACAGACCTTCAACAACGGACTTTCAAACAACTGGTCTTTAGACAACAGACCTTCAACAACGGACTTTCAAACAACTTGTCTTTAAACAACAGACCTTCAACAACGGACTTTCAAACAACTGGTCTTTAAACAACAGACCTTCAACAACGGACTTTCAAACAACTGGTCTTTAGACAACAGACCTTCAACAACGGACTTTCAAACAACTGGTCTTTAGACAACAGACCTTCAACAACGAACTTTCAAACAACTGGTCTTTAGACAACAGACCTTCAACAACGGACTTTCAAAGAATTGGTCTTTAGACAACAGACCTTCAACAACGGACTTTCAAACAACTGGTCTTTAGACAACAGACCTTCAACAACGGACTTTCAAACAACTGGTCTTTAAACAACAGACCTTCAACAACGGACTTTCAAACAACTGGTCTTTAAACAACAGACCTTCAACAACGGACTTTCAAACAACTGGTCTTTAGACAACAGACCTTCAACAACGGACTTTCAAAGAATTGGTCTTCAGACAATGGACCTTCAAAATACTGGTTTTCAGACAATGGACTTTCAAAATACTGGTTTTCAGACAATGGACCTTCAAAATACTGGTTTTCAGACAATGGACCTTCAAAATACTGGTTTTCAGACAATGGTCCTTCAAAATACTGGTTTTCAGATAATGGACCTTCAAAATACTGGTTTTCAGACAAGAGAAAATAGGAAAACGGCAGACGATAAAATAGGACGTATTCTGCATGGAGAGCCTGAGTGGCTGAGTGACTAGAGCTCTCGCTTCCTGATCAGAATTTTTTTTTTCGGAGTGACAACCATCCTTTATATTTGACATGAAAGGAAAACTCCAACAGGAACGAGCAACATGTAGAAAGTAACGCTGTGTGTGGTTGAAGGCAGTGACGCTGTGTGTGGTTGAAGATAGTGACGCAGTGTGTGTGGCTGAAGACAGTGACGCTGTGTGTGTAGCTGAAGACAGTGACGCTGTGTGTGTGGCTGAAGACAGTGACGCTGTGTGTGGCTGAAGACAGTGACACTATGTGTGTAGTTGAAGACAGTGACGCTGTGTGTGGCTGAAGACAGTGACACTAGTGTGTAGTTGAAGACAGTGACGCTGTGTGTGTAGCTGAAGACAGTGACGCTGTGTGTGCAGTTGAAGACCGTGACTCTGTGTGTGGCTGAAGACAGTGACGCTGTGTGTGTGGCTGAAGACAGTGACGCTGTGTGTGTAGTTGAAGACCGTGACTCTGTGTGTGGCTGAAGACAGTGACGCTGTGTGTGTGGCTGAAGACAGTGACGCTGTGTGTGGTTGAAGACAGTGACGCTGTGTGTATAGTTGAAGACAGTGACGCTGTGTGTGGTTGAAGACAGTGACGCTGTGTGTGTGGTTGAAGACAGTGACGCTATGTGTGTGGTTGAAGACAGTGACGCTGTGTGTGGCTGAAGACAGTGACGCTGTGTGTATAGTTGAAGACAGTGACGCCGTGTGTGGCTGAAGACAGTGACGCCGTGTGTGGCTGAAGACAGTGACGCCGTGTGTGGTATTACTTAACAGTAAATGCGGATTGTTCACATTAGATAAGACAAAGTACGAGTATCGGCTCTTATCATGCGAGTTTTCACGCATATGTTCTCGACCTTCCTATTCGGAAGTATTCAGAGACTTCTGGATAGTATCGCATCAAGCATCGAGATTCACGATGTGAGGCGGCATGCCTCACCTTTCCAGAGTACTATCCTGGTACTCATTTCTGCCAGCGCCTGGATCGACCGCGAGTTTTTTTTTTTTTTTCCGACCACGAGTTATAACCCACACTGCTTCCAGGAGTCGAACACGTTTTGTCCGAAAGTTGTCAGCTTAGTCTAATGGCTTTCCCAACTAGGCTACCCAGGCCCCCTTATGTTCACATTATAAACTAGATAACTTGAGTAGCGCATATATAGAAATTATTAGATTATCGTCAATAAACAAATCTGTGTGAAGTATCACTTATAGTAAAGATAAACTGATGCTATTTATTACATTATTGACGTTATATTAATTGTTGTCACCTGTTGGTAAACACACGTCAAGTGAGTGTGGAGTATCACACGTCAGTAAACACAACACATTTGATGTCACACTTGTCTTGCAAACTGATGAACGGTATATCTTTTTAACAAACAGTTCACATACAGTATGCAAATTACTTTATTTTTTAAATAAATATGCGGAATAATGAACAACTTTTATTGTTAACAAGAAATACCAACATAATATCAAATATGAATAAACACTGGCTGTTTTGAATCAGAGGAAAAATTAAAAAATAAAAAAAAATGGTATGTTAGAAGCTTTACGTGATAAGTGGACGACACATATAAAACGACGTTTTGGCCCAACAGGCCTTCAGCAGGAACAAACAAGAAAAACAAACACACAAATCTAAAAACGAAACATTCAAAACAAAAATATTCGAAATATACTGTTTTGAATCACAAACTTTTTAACAAATATATTGTATATTATCACTCTATGTTTAATATAGCGATCTATAAACATATACTTATTAGTTGACTGGTACCATTGTGTACAATTAAGGTTTAATAAACAGATCAGTGTCTGGTAAAACAATTTAGTAAACAAACACTGACATCAGTTTTGCTAATGAGACACATTATAGCTGGAATAGGAGTTAGATTCTGCTTGTATTGGATTATTGTTTCTATCAAAGTCACTGGCTCTGTGTGAGTGGTTAGTTTGTAGTGAATTGATTAGGAGCTTGCATTTGTTTGATTACCTTCCACTAGCGAATGTGTTATATAGTTGATATGTAGTCTAGAATCAGCTGTACTTATGTGTGCCTGTATAATCACATTCATTCAACATGTAGCACATGTTTTTGCTAGAAAGAGAGAAAGAGCGAGAGACAGACAGAGAGAGAGAAAGTGAGAGAGAGAGAGAAGTGGCAGAGAAGTGAGGGAAAAAAAAGTACAAATTCATTTTATTAAAACTATCTTTGTGGCATTTTCCAGTTATCGGGGACTGTCTGTGATATATATATGAACGAAGAATAAAGACCGCTTGTCCTGAGCTGTCGCCGCGAAGTGTTTGGGTCAGAGGTTTCATTTCATCCACGATACAAAAAAACGTTTAGTCCTTCCAGGATTTAAACCCGCATTCTCCTGGTGTGAAGCAGGCGAGATATCGATTCCACCGCCCGCTCTCTTACATTATTTCTTGCAATAATTCCTACAATATCTATTACAATATTTCTTGCAATATCCCATACAATATCTCTTTCAATATCTCTTTCAATATCTCTTACAATAATTCTTATAATATCTCTTTCAATATCTCTTACAATAATTCTTACAATATACCTTACAATATCTCTTTCAATATCTCTTACAATATCTCTTACAATATCTCTTACAATATCTCTTACAATATCTCTTTCAATATCTCTTACAATAATTCTTACAATATTTCTTACAATATCTCTTACAATAATTCTATTAATATCTCTTTCAATATCTCTTTCAATATCTCTTACAATAAATCTTACAATATCTCTTTCAATATCTCTTTCAATATCTCATACAATAATTCTTACAATATTTCTTACAATATCTCTTACAATAATTCTTACAATATCTCTTTCAATATCTCTTACAATATCTCTTACAAAAATTCTTACAATATCTCTTATAATATATCTTACAATAATTCTTACAATATCTCTTACAATAATTCTTACAATATCCCTTACAATATTCCTTACAATATTCCTTACAATATTCCTTACAATATCGCTTACAATAATTTTTACAATAAAATTTACAATATCCCTTACAATATTCCTTACAATATCTCTTACAATAATTCTTACAATATCCCTTACAATATTCCTTACAATATCTCTTACAATGATTCTTAAAATATCCCTTACAATATCTCTTTCAATATCTCTTACAATATCTCTTACAATATCTCTTACAATATCTCTTACAATATCTCTTTCAATATATCTTACAATATCTCTTACAGTATCTCTTACAATATCTCTTTCAATATCTCTTACAATATCTCTTACAATATCTCTTTCAATATATCTTTCAATATCTCTTACAATATCTCTTTCAATATCTCTTACAATATCTCTTTCAATATCTCTTTCATTATCTCTTACAATATCTCTTACAATATCTCTTTCAATATCTCTTACACTATCTCTTACAATAATTCTAACAATATCTCTTACAATATCTCTTTCAATTTCTCTTTCAATATCTCTTACAATATCTCTTACAATATCTCTTTCAATATCTCTTTCAATATCTCTTATCATGTCTCTTACAATATCTCTTACAATATCTCTTACAATAATTCTTACAATATTTCTTACAATATCTCTTACAATATCTCTTTCAATATCTCTTTCAATATTTCTTACAATATCTCTCTCAATATCTCTTACAATAATTCTTACAATATTTATTTCAATATCTCTTACAATATCTCTTACAATATCTCTTACAATATCTCTTATAATATCTCTTACAATAATTCTTACAATATCTCTTTCAATATCTCTTACAATATCTCTTACAATAATTCTTACAATATTTCTTACAATATCTCTTACAATAAAATTTACAATATCCCTTACAATATCCCTTACAATATTCCTTACAATATCTCTTACAATAATTCTCAAAATATCCCTTACAATATCCCTTACAATATCCCTTATAATATCTCGTACAATATATCTTACAATATCTGTTTCAATATCTCTTTCAATATCTCTTACAATATCTCTTACAATATCTCTTACAATATCTCTTACAATAATTCTTACAATATTTCTTACAATAAAATTTACAATATCCCATACAATATCCCTTACAATATTCCTTACAATATCTCTTACAATAATTCTTAAAATATCCCTTACAATATCCCTTACAATATCCCTTATAATATCTCTTACAATATCTCTTACAATATCTCTTTCAATATCTCTTTCAATATCTCTTATAATGTCTCTTACAATATCTCTTACAATATCTCTTACAATAATTCTTACAATATTTCTTACAATATCTCTTACAATAAAATTTACAATATCCCTTACAATATTCTTTACAATATCTCTTACAATAATTCTTAAAATATCCCTTACAATATCCCTTACAATATCCCTTACAATATCTCTTACAATAATTCTTACAATATTTCTTACAATATCTCTTACACTATCTCCTACAATATCTCTTACAATATCTGTTACACTATCTCTTACAATATCTCTTACAATATCTCTTACAATATCTCTTACACTATCTCCTACAATATCTCTTACAATATCTCTTACACTATCTCCTACAATATCTCTTACAATATCTCTTACACTATCTCCTACAATATCTCTTACACTATCTCCTACAATATCTCTTACAATATCTCTTACACTATCTCCTACAATATCTCTTACAATATCTCTTACAATATCTCTTACAATATCTCTTACACTATCTCCTACAATATCTCTTACAATATCTCTTACAATATCTCCTACAATATCTCTTACAATATCTCCTACAATATCTTACACTATCTCTTACAATTTCTTATACTATATCCTACAATATCTCTTACAATATCTTACAATATCTCTTACAATATCTCTTACAATGTCTCTTACACTATATCTTACATTATCTTACACTATCTCTTACAATTTCTTACACTATATCCTACAAGATATCTTACAATATCTTACACTATCTCTTACAATTTCTTACACTATATCCTACAAGATATCTTACAATATCTTACACTATCTCTTACAATTTCTTACACTATATCCTACAAGATATCTTACAATATCTTACACTATCTCATACAATCTCTTACACTATCTCTTACAATATCTCCTTCAATATTTCATAAACAGTGAAAAATATTGTGTGTATGAGTGTGTGCGTGTTTGGGTGTTTGTGTGTGTATGTGTGTGGGGGGCGGGGCGGGGGTTTTAATCCACTTTCTTTAACTGAGATATGTTTTGTTTCAGGAGTGAGGAGGAGGGGAGAGAAAGAAAGAGAAAGAGAGAGAGAGAGAGAGAGAGAGAGAGAGAGAGAGAGAATGTTGTAGTTATGACTGACCAGAAATACAACAAAAATGTAGCATACGTTCTTTAAACAAGCCACGCACACACCATATCTACACTTCATTATCATCATCAAGTGCCATACCTGTTGGCGCAGGCGATCATGTCCTTCCACAATCATATATCTACCGTGCATTGTATCAGTTCTGCTGTTGACTGTTTTCCATGCCATGACACCAAGCTATCCAGTATTTTCTCTGTTTGTCGTCCGCGATCTCTCTTTCCTTTTATTTTGCCACTTCTAACCAAGTATTCCAACTTTCCTCTTCTCATGAAGTACCCTAAAAGTGTTGATTGTTTCTTTCTGATGTTTTTTTTAGAAGCTCCCTTTTTATGTTGATCTCTTTAACTAAACCTAGGTCAGAGATTAACGTGGTTGGGTCATGTGACGAGAAGTGACACACTTGTGTATGTCTAAAGAATTATTGTACTGGGAACAAGTGGCGGAAAGAGACAAAGCAGTGCTGAGAAGTAAGGAAGTTTGCAGTGCTGGGAAGTAAGGAAGTTTGCAGTGCTGGGAAGTAAGGAAGTTTGCAGTGCTTCCTTGAGAGAATTCTCTTTCAGTGAAAGAAACTGGGAAAGTCTGACATCAGATTGTAGCACATGCCAATAAAAATGTAAATAAAATGGCACAACAACATTAGATGAAGCGTTGATGTCATTATCAGAAGATGAAAGTCGAGGGAGAAACGAGACGATGCCAGGCACCACAAATACATCTTATACCCGCTGAGGTCGGATCTGCCTATACAGATTGGCAGATTCAGCCACGAGAGAAACTGTTCAGTAAAACAGCATTAAGCATAAGACACTAATATAGTACAAAACTACTAACAACTTATGTCTTTGCTACGAACCGTATATATATACATACAGAGAAGGAGGATAAAGTAAAGGTAAAGTAAAGGTAAAGTAAAGGTAAAGTAAAGGTAAAGTAAAGGTAAAGTAAAGGTAAAGTAAAGGTAAAGTACGAGACTTAAACCGGCGTCTTAGCACGCGAGTTTCCACCCGTATGTGCTCGGACGCCTATCCAGAAATGTTCGGAGATTTCTGTATAGTGTCTCCTGAAGTATCGAAACTCACAATGCGAGGCAACAATCCTCACCTTCCCAGGGTAATACCCTGGTACCCATTTCTGCCAACGGCTGGGTCGACCGTGGGAGTATTTTTTTTTTCCCACAACGAGTACAATTCACACCGCTCCCAGTTGGAATCGAACACGGGTTGTCCGAACGTCGGTAGTCCAGTCGGGTGGTTTTCCCAACTAGGTTACCGAGGCCCCCGATATACAGAGAAGGAGCTTGGGGGTAAGTGAACTTGACTACAAAGGACAAGGGGTAAGGTTCGATCCTAACTGTCGGCTTCTGGGTTCACCCAGCCTTAAATGGGTGCGGGATTTTTTTCTGGGAAATTAAAGCGGTATGGGTGTAATATCGACCACATTACCCCAAAGTTCATGTGCCGAAGGTCTGTAAAATTTATGGTCACTAATACCATATTTCTTTTACGCCACTTGGCGTGACGGGTGGGGCTCTTTACTTTTTTTTTAAACTACAGAGAAGAGGGGGGGGAAACAAGAATATAAGATAGAATATATGGGAGAGAGAGAGAGAAAGTTGTGGAGGGGGGGGGGGGTGAACAGAGTGATATGTAAAGATTTACATATTGATATATTGCATATATCGTGTCCGTTTGTGAGCGCCTCTTGAATACTGATGTAATAAACCTGTCAATTATAACAGAACCTTCGTGTAATGTAACAGCAGTTGATTGTATGGTTGAGTTTGTGAAAAGTTCACACAGTGTAACATATCGCCAGTGTATATGTATGTTAACATACTAATGTAGTGCACTATTGTTTGTGAGAACATATTCTATGACAGTTCGCATTTACTGTATGTTTATGTTTGTTGCCACATTCGTTTAATTTAACAGATAGTGCGCATAATATGACAAATAAAATGACATAACTCTACAGTATTCTACAATTTCTTATTTCGTATGTATTGGTATCAGTGTTTTTATATGTGCTTATTAAAGGAATCAAAATTGTGAATTGAAGAAAAATACGTATCTGGGTAGAGTGTATATTCAACTTACAAAACGAGTGAAACTTTGTGTGTGTCGTCTGTTCGTTAATATTCTATTGTAAACATGTTGTGTGTATGTGTTCGTTAACATTCTATAGTAAATATATTGTGAGTGGTTTTACAGAAGAATGTTGAGAATACCATGGATAGGTAAGAAGAGTAATGAAAACGTTATGAAAGAGGCCAAAGCAAAAAGAGAGCTAATTTCCAATATTAGGAAGAAACAATCATCATTTTGGCCATGTAATGAGAAGTGGACAGCTGAAATATATAGTAACAACTGCGAAAATTGAGGGACGAAGAGATAGAGGGAAGCAAAGAGAAAAAGATACCAGACAGCTTAAGAGAATGGCTTGGCAGAAGGTCAACAACAGAAATGATAAATGACTGTCGTGGTCGAAAGTTGTGGAGAGACATGATGACCTACGCCAGCAGGCTTGGTACTTGATGATGATGACGATGTTGTGAGTGTGTTAATGTTCTATTGTAAACATGTTGTGTGTGTGTGTGTGTGTGTTCGTTAATATCCTAATTTAACCATGCTGTGTGTATGTGTTGTGCTTAATGGTTATGGTTATGGAAGGTCCCGGTATCACTGCAAACGAATTAAAATCCATAATTGCTCATCCGCCCGTGCCATTTGAATCATCCGATTACTATTTCATCTCCTAAACAAAGAAAGGTAGCTGTAGTCCCCATCTTAGCAGTCTCAGCACACGCTAAAAGACATAAGGCGAAATTGCACAGAAAGTTAACACAGCCATCTGTTCTCCGTCATACAATATCATCATTCATCGTAAACAATCGGAATATCGAAACATGATCAAAACAGATGAAACGCACAGCTCACAGTATGCACAGAGCACTTAACTCAGTAGCTCCTGCAACAAGCCGGACTACGAATATGAGGAAACTGCCACAAGGAACACTTTTCAGACATAACCTTTAATGCTTCTTGCTGCCTATCCACCATATTGACCGGAAGTTCACGTTCTCCTGAAAACGATGATCGTAATTTTTTTTTTAATGTATAGCGCTTGATAATGCTAGGACATCACCCTGACTCCAAATGCGAACATATGAAACACAGTTAGTCATCGGACTATCCCCGTCACATATCAAACAACAGACTGTAAGATCTCCCTGCAATGTAAATTTGTGAAATTATGAATCCCTCCTGACTAACATGAACATTCGTGACTCACCCCGGTGCTGCGAAGTCATGTACGAAACTCCATTCCGCATTTCATTATTAGCGTACGTCCGTTTTAGGGATATACAATCAACCATTGTGATGACGTAGCACACAAAACAATGGCTGCACCCATAAAATCCCAATTACTCAAATAAATACAGCCAAAAAAGCACGTAAAGATGATGCACAGTCTCTAAAGTGAAAACTGAGATTGACTTGGCAGAGTAGTCCATATCAATGAGTTGTAACATGTAAATACTTGGCGTCAAACAATTCCAACGATGGCCATGGAACAGCACTCAATGTGTTGACGTAAACCGCATATCAACTCTAGACAGGGGCAGGTCGCATTCACAAACTTGGACTTGACAAAGAGGAGCATTGAGGTGTGTACGACTCTGCATCATAGGCGAAATTTGTTAAGTGTATCATCACATTGACTTTAACGCAGAAAATAGCGTTGAAGAGCCGAAACTTATCAGTCCACAAATGCAATTTCTGCAGCGGTCCAGAGAAAATGAACCACGTTCCACCATTTTGGAAACGGAAGTCCGTGTTCTTAATCTTCTACTGTAAATATGTTGTGTTTGTGTGTTCGTTAATGTTCTATTGTAAACATGGTGTTTGTGTGTTCGTTAATGTTCTATTGTAAACATGGTGTTTGTGTGTTCGTTAATGTTCTATTGTAAACATGGTGTTTGTGTGTTCGTTAATGTTGTATTGTAAACATGGTGTTTGTGTGTTCGTTAATGTTCTATTGTAAACATGGTGTGTGTCTGTTCGTTAATGTTCTATTGTAAATATGTGTGTGGGTGTTTTCGCTAATGCTCTATTGTAAATGTATTGTGTGAGCGTGTGCGTGTGTGTGTGATTGTTAATGTTCTATTGTAAATGTATTGTGTGTGTGTGTTCGTTAATGCTCTATTGTAAATTTATTATGTGTGTGTGTGTTCGTTAATGTTCCATTGCAAAACATGTTGTGTGTGTGTGTGTGTGTGTGTGTGTGTGTTCATTAATGTACTTTTGTAAAGATGTTGTTTAGTGTTCATTAATGTTCTATTGTAAAGATCTTATTTAGTGTTCATTAATGTTCTATTGTAAAGATCTTATTTAGTGTTTATTAATGTTCTATTGTAAAGATGTTGTTTAGTGTTCATTAATGTTCTATTGTAAAGATCTTATTTAGTGTTCATTAATGTTCTACTGTAAAGATCTTATTTAGTGTTCATTAATGTTCTATTGTAAAGATCTTATTTAGTGTTCATTAATGTTCTATTGTAAAGATCTTATTTAGTGTTCATTAATGTTCTGTTGTAAAGATCTTATTTAGTGTTCATTAATGTTCTATTGTAAAGATCTTATTTAGTGTTCATTAATATTCTATTGTAAAGATCTTATTTAGTGTTCATTAATGTTCTATTGTAAAGATCTTATTTAGTGTTCATTAATGTTCTATTGTAAAGATCTTATTTAGTGTTCATTAATGTTCTATTGTAAACATGGTGTTTGTGTGTTCGTTAATGTTCTATTGTAAACATGGTGTTTGTGTGTTCGTTAATGTTCTATTGTAAACATGGTGTTTGTGTGTTCGTTAATGTTCTATTGTAAACATGGTGTTTGTGTGTTCGTTAATGTTCTATTGTAAACATGGTGTTTGTGTGTTCGTTAATGTTCTATTGTAAACATGGTGTTTGTGTGTTCGTTAATGTTCTATTGTAAACATGGTGTTTGTGTGTTCGTTAATGTTCTATTGTAAACATGGTGTTTGTGTGTTCGTTAATGTTCTATTGTAAACATGGTGTTTGTGTGTTCGTTAATGTTCTTTTGTAAACATGCTGTGTGTGTGTGTTTATTAATGATCTACTGTAAACATGTTATGTCATTTCCTTTTTTGTTTTATGTTGTTTCCCTTGTTTTGTAACATTAAAATAGGACCTGGTTTAAGCTACCGTTGAAAAGGTGAAACGGTTACAACTATTATCGCAAGCGTGAAATTGTTTCTATTACCATTAAAAGTGTGAAATGGTTTCTACAACCGTTAAAAGTTTGTGATTTCCGTTCATGCCCAACAATAAAGGAAGTCTTGATGGTTTGTAGCACAGGGATGATTGAGGACAGTGTTAAGACTTAACTACACATGTTGAGTTGGCGGTGAAGGGAATAAGGACAGTGGTGAGAGTTAACTACAAGTGTTGAGTTGGCGGTGAAGGGAATAAGGACAGTGGTGAGAGTTAACTACACATGTTGAGTTGGCGGTAAAGGGAATAAGGACAGTGGTGAGAGTTAACTATAATTTGTTGAGTTGGCGGTGAAGGGAATAAGGACAGTGGTGAGAGTTAACTACACATGTTGAGTTGGCGGTGAAGGGAATAAGGACAGTGGTGAGAGTTAACTACACATGTTGAGTTGGCGGTGAAGGGAATAAGGACAGTGGTGAGAGTTAACTACACATGTTGAGTTGGCGGTGAAGGGAATAAGGACAGTGGTGAGAGTTAACTACAAATGTTGAGTTGGCGGTGAAGGGAATAAGGACAGTGTGGAGACTTAACTACAGATGTTGAGTTGGCGGTGAAGGGAATAAGGATAGTGTTGAGACTTAACTACAGATGTTGAGTTGGCGGTGAAGGGAATAAGGACAGTGTTGAGACTTAACTACAGATGTTGAGTTGGCGGTAAAGGGAATAAGGACAGTGTTGAGACTTAACTACACATGTTGAGTTGGCGGTGAAGGGAATAAGGACAGTGTTAAGACTTAACTACAGATGTTGAGTTGGCGGTAAAGGGAATAAGGACAGTGTTGAGACTTAACTACAGATGTTGAGTTGGCGGTAAAGGGAATAAGGACAGTGTTGAGACTTAACTACACATGTTGAGTTGGCGGTGAAGGGAATAAGGACAGTGTTAAGACTTAACTACAGATGTTGAGTTGGCGGTAAAGGGAATAAGGACAGTGTTGAGACTTAACTACAGATGTTGAGTTGGCAGTAAAGGGAATAAGGACAGTGTTGAGAGTTAACTACAGATGTTGAGTTGGCGGTGAAGGGAATAAGGACAGTGTTGAGAGTTAACTACAGATGTTGAGTTGGCGGTGAAGGGAATAAGGACAGTGTTAAGACTTAACTACAGATGTTGAGTTGGCGGTGAAGGGAATAAGGACAGCGTTGCGACTTAACTACAGATGTTGAGTTGGCGGTAAAGGGAATAAGGACAGTGTTAAGACTTAACTACAGGTGTTGAGTTGGCGGTGAAGGGAATAAGGACAGCGTTGAGACTTAACTACAGATGTTGAGTTGGCGGTAAAGGGAATAAGGACAGTGTTGAGAGTTAACTACAGATGTTGAGTTGGCAGTGAAGGGAATAAGGACAGTGTTGAGACTTAACTACAGATGTTGAGTTGGCGGTGAAGGGAATAAGGACAGTATTGAGACTTAACTACAGATGTTGAGTTGGCGGTGAAGGGAATAAGGTCAGCGTTGAGACTTAACTACAGATGTTGGGTTGGCGGTAAAGGGAATAAGGACAGCATTGAGAATTATCTACATATGTTGAGTTAATCGTGAAGGAGATAAGGTCAGCGTTGAGACTTAACTACAGATATTGAATTAATCGTGAAAGGAATAAGGTCAGCGTTGAGACTTAACTACAGATGTTGGGTTGGCGGTAAAGGGAATAAGGACAGCATTGAGACTTAACTACAGATGCTGAGTTAATCGTGAAGGAGATAAGGTCAGCGTTGAGACTTAACTACAGATGCTGAGTTAATCGTGAAGGAGATAAGGTCAGCGTTGAGATTTAACTACAGATGTTGAGTTAATCGTGAAGGTGATAAGGTCAGTGTTGAGACTTAACTACAGATGTTGAGTTAATCGTGAAGGGAATAAGGTCAGCGTTGAGACTTAACTACAGATGTTGAGTTAATAGTGAAGGAAATAAGGTCAGCGTTGAGATTTATCTACAGATTGTTACTTATCAACGCTAAAAGTCGTAATCATAGATCTGCTGTAAACCACAACGCAGTGTATCTGCGACCAAGTTCATCTTTTCAACTTTACGACCCTCACGACTTTAGCGCCTTTGTGGTTATCTATTCCGTTAGTAGTCGGGCAAACGCTGAGAATTAAGAAAATTGTTGAGGTCAATAAGCCAGGAGGTTCACAGGTGTGGTGGACAGCAGAAAGTCATGATTGCAGTTATCAGGTTCATTACATTAGCCAAAGCAGTATTATACACGAAGTTGAGAAAGTGAATAACCAATGATGAAAGGTTATCTTTTGCAACAAATAGCAGAAATATTAGAAGAGAAATAAGAAAGATAACAACAAAAAGATATAAGATACAAACAACAGGAATAAGTACAGTACAAGTAGTAGAAGTAAAATTCACGGTTTGGATATCTTCATAGTTTTTACGCATAAATTACAACAAGGCGCACTAACAATGTCTTGATATAGATTCACATAGTCAACAAAAAAACAGGAACAGTGAGCTAGATGACTTGAGAACAACCCTAGAGCAACTGTGCAATAACTTCCAGAGAGTGGTCATCCAGTGGATACCATCACACTGTAATATACACGGAAACGAACGCGCAGACAAATTAGCTAAAGAGGGAGGGAGATTACCACAAGAGAACCATCTGGTCAGCTACAATGAAGCCAAATCATCAAAAGCAAGTATCATGAAAAATGGAAACGAGAACACCCAAAGTATAACGAGAGTAACGGATACCACCAACTTTCAAGGAGGGATCAAGTTATCATACTTCGCCGACGCACTGGCCACAACAGAATGAGAAACCACATGTTCACCAAACTCAAATAGGTACTACCAGTCAATGCCACTGTACCCTGGATAACATGACAACAAAACATGTTCTAAAGGATTGCCCCCAGCACACAGACATGAGAAGGACAATGTGGTCCACACCCACCTCCCTGGAAGAGAAACTCAACGGGGCAACTGAATCACTTAAACAGACAGCTGCCTTCATAAGAGAGTCCGGAATCCTAGTCTGAATGAGCCAAGATCGCAGCAGAGGAAGAAGAGATATAGTCAACAATCACAGACTATGACATTTTCCTTGCACGAGTTAATTAGATCGTCGGTTATATAAATCAAGGTACCAGCGGAGTACATCTAAACTGATAAATTCTAATTCTAATTCTAAAATTAATGTTCTTGGTCTGGATGCGTTCAAGAGATTAACACCGGAGAATATTGAGGCATCTCTTTATGCATATTGTCTGCGACATTTCTAATTCTATCTTTCATTTTATCAAAAATTACAACTAGTCTTGCTTGACACTATCTATTCTATATCTGTGTCTTCACTTATTCTCTGCTACTCTTAATCTACTTACTATTGTTCTCTGCAACACAAAACTTCTGAATCTAACGTGAAACACTTCTCAACTAAAATATGTCTAGTCTAACTTGAAACACTTCTCAACTAAACTATGTCTAGTCTAACTTGAAACACTTCTCAACTAAACTATGTCTGGTCTAACTTGAAACACTTCTCAACTAAACTATGTCTGGTCTAACTTGAAACACTTCTCTACTAAACTATGTCTGCTCTAACTTGAAACACTTCTCTACTAAACTATGTCTGGTCTAACTTGAAACACTTCTCTACTAAACTATGTCTGCTCTAACTTGAAACACTTCTCTACTAAACTATGTCTGGTCTAACTTGAAACACTTCTCTACTAAACTATGTCTGCTCTAACTTGAAACACTTCTCTACTAAACTATGTCTGCTCTAACTTGAAACACTTCTCTACTAAACTATGTCTGGTCTAACTTGAAACACTTCTCTACTAAACTATGTCTGGTCTAACTTGAAACACTTCTCTACTAAACTATGTCTGCTCTAACTTGAAACACTTCTCTACTAAACTATGTCTGGTCTAACTTGAAACACTTCTCTACTAAACTATGTCTGCTCTAACTTGAAACACTTCTCTACTAAACTATGTCTGGTCTAACTTGAAACACTTCTCAACTAAACTATGTCTGGTCTAACTTGAAACACTTCTCTACTAAACTATGTCTGCTCTAACTTGAAACACTTCTCTACTAAACTATGTCTGGTCTAACTTGAAACACTTCTCAACGAAAATATGTCTGGTCTAACTTGGAACACTTCTCTACTAAACTATGTCTGGTCTAACTTGAAACACTTCTCTACTAAACTATGTCTCCCCTAACTTGAAACACTTCTCTACTAAACTATGTCTGGTCTAACTTGAAACACTTCTCTACTAAACTATGTCTGCTCTAACTTGAAACACTTCTCTACTAAACTATGTCTGGTCTAACTTGAAACACTTCTCTACTAAACTATGTCTGCTCTAACTTGAAACACTTCTCTACTAAACTATGTCTGCTCTAACTTGAAACACTTCTCTACTAAACTATGTCTGCTCTAACTTGAAACACTTCTCTACTAAACTATGTCTGTTCTAACTTGAAACACTTCTCTACTAAACTATGTCTGATCTAACTTGAAACACTTCTCTACTAAACTATGTCTGGTCTAACTTGAAACACTTCTCTACTAAACTATGTCTGCTCTAACTTGAAACACTTCTCTACTAAACTATGTCTGGTCTAACTTGAAACACTTCTCAACTAAACTATGTCTGGTCTAACTTGAAACACTTCTCTACTAAACTATGTCTGCTCTAACTTGAAACACTTCTCTACTAAACTATGTCTGGTCTAACTTGAAACACTTCTCAACTAAACTATGTCTGGTCTAACTTGGAACACTTCTCTACTAAACTATGTCTGGTCTAACTTGAAACACTTCTCTACTAAACTATGTCTGGTCTAACTTGAAACACTTCTCAACTAAACTATGTCTGCTCTAACTTGAAACACTTCTCTACTAAACTATGTCTGGTCTAACTTGAAACACTTCTCAACTAAACTATGTCTGCTCTAACTTGAAACACTTCTCTACTAAACTATGTCTGGTCTAACTTGAAACACTTCTCTACTAAACTATGTCTGGTCTAACTTGAAACACTTCTCAACTAAACTATGTCTGCTCTAACTTGAAACACTTCTCTACTAAACTATGTCTGGTCTAACTTGAAACACTTCTCTACTAAACTATGCCTAGTCTAATTGAAACACTTCTCTACTAAACTATGTCTGGTCTAACTTGAAACACTTCTCTACTAAACTATGCCTAGTCTAACTTGAAACACTTCTCTACTAAACTATGTCTGGTCTAACATGAAACACTTCTCAACTAAACTATGTCTGGTCTAACTTGGAACACTTTTCAACTAAACTATGTCTGGTCTAACTTGGAACACTTTTCAACTAAACTATGTCTGGTCTAACTTGAAACACTTCTCAACTAAACTATGTCTAGTCTAACTTGAAACACTTCTCAACTAAACTAGGTCTGGTCTAACTTGAAACACTTCTCTACTAAACTATGTATGGTCTAACAGGAAACACTTCTCAACTAAACTATGTCTGGTCTAACTTGAAACACTTTTCAACTAAACTATGTCTGGTCTAACTTGAAACACTTCACAACTAAACTAGGTCTGGTCTAACATGAAAAACTTCTCAACTAAACTATGTCTGGTCTAACTTGAAACACTTCTCAACTAAACTATGTCTGGTCTAACTTGAAACACTTCTCAACTAAACTATGTCTGGTCTAACTTGAAACACTTTTCAACTAAACTATGTCTGGTCTAACTTGAAACACTTCTCAACTGAACAATGTCTGGTCTAACTTGAAACACTTCTCAATTAAAATATGTCTAGTCTAACTTGAAACACTTCTCAACTAAACTATGTCTGGTCTAACATGGAACACTTGTCAACTAAACTATGTCTGGTCTAACTTGAAACACTTCTCTACTAAACTATGTCTGGTCTAACATGAAACACTTTTCCACTAAACTATGTCTGGTCTAACATGAAACACTTCTCAACTAAACTATGTCTTGTCTAACTTGAAACACTTCTCTAATAAACTATGTCTGGTCTAACATGAAACACTTCTCAACTAAACTATGTCTGATCTAACTTGAAACACTTCTCCACTAAACTATGTCTGGTCTAACATGTAACACTTCTCTACTAAACTATGTCTGATCTAACTTGAAACACTTCTCAACTAAACTATGCCTAGTCTAACTTGAAACACTTCTCTACTAAACTATGTCTGGTCTAACATGAAACACTTCTCAACTAAACTATGTCTGGTCTAACTTGGAACACTTCTCAACTAAACTATGTCTGGTCTAACTTGAAACACTTCTCTACTAAACTATGTCTGCTCTAACTTGAAACACTTCTCTACTAAACTATGTCTGGTCTAACTTGAAACACATCTCAACTAAACTAGGTCTGGTCTAACTTGAAACACTTCTCTACTAAACTATGTCTGGTCTAACAGGAAACACTTCTCAACTAAACTATGTCTGGTCTAACTTGAAACACTTTTCAACTAAACTATGTCTGGTCTAACTTGAAACACTTCACAACTAAACTAGGTCTGGTATAACATGAAAAACTTCTCAACTAAACTATGTCTGGTCTAACTTGAAACACTTCTCAACTAAACTATGTCTGGTCTAACTTGAAACACTTCTCAACTAAACTATGTCTGGTCTAACTTGAAACACTTTTCAACTAAACTATGTCTGGTCTAACTTGAAACACTTCTCTACTAAACTATGTCTGGTCTAACTTGAAACACTTCTCAAACTAAACTATGTCTGGTCTAACATGAAACACTTCTCTACTAAACTATGTCTGCTCTAACTTGAAACACTTCTCAACTAAACTATGTTTGGTCTAACATGAAACACTTCTCAACTAAACTATGTCTGGTCTAACTTGAAACACTTCTCAAACTAAACTATGTCTGCTCTAACTTGAAACACTTCTCAACTAAACTATGTCTGGTCTAACTTGAAACACTTCTCAACTAAACTATGTCTAGTCTAACTTGAAACACTTCTCTACTAAACTATGTCTGGTCTAACTTGAAACACTTCTCAATTAAAATATGTCTAGTCTAACTTGAAACACTTCTCTACTAAACTATGTCTGGTCTAACATGGAACACTTGTCAACTAAACTATGTCTGGTCTAACTTGAAACACTTCACTACTAAACTATGTCTGGTCTAACATGAAACACTTCTCCACTAAACTATGTCAGGTCTAACTTGAAACACTTCCCAACTAAACTATGTCTGGTCTAACTTGAAACACTTCTCAACTAAACTATGTCTGGTCTAACTTGAAACACTTCTCTATTAAACTATGTCTGGTCCTACTTGAAACACTTCTCAACTAAACTATGTCTGGTCCTACTTGAAACACTTCTCAACTAAACTATGTCTGGTCTAACTTGAAAACACTTCTCTACTAAACTATGTCTGGTCCTACTTGAAACACTTCTCAACTAAACTATGTCTGGTCTAACTTTAAACACTTCTCAACTAAACTATGTCTGCTCTAACTTGAAACACTTCCAACTAAACTATGTCTGGTCTAACTTGAAACACTTCTCAACTAAACTATGTCTGGTCTAACTTGAAACACTTCTCTACTAAACTATGTCTGGTCCTACTTGAAACACTTCTCAACTAAACTATTTCTGGTCTAACTTGATATTCACTTGATGATTCTCTATCTCTTTCTCTCTCTCTGACTTATATCTATACTGATTTTGTTCTCTATCTCTCTCTCTCTCTCTGACTTATATCTTTAATGATTTTGTTCTCTATCTCTCTATCTCTGACTTTTATCTATAGTGATTCTATTCGCTATTTCTCTCTCTCATCTCTCTCTCTAACTTATGTCTATAATGATTTTGTTCTCTATTTCTCTCTCTCTCTCTCTCTCTCTCTCTCTCTGACTTATATCGATAATGTTTTTGTTCTCTATCTCTCTCTCTCTCTCTCTCTGACTTATATCTATAATGCTTTTGTTGTCTATTTCTCTCTCTAACTTAGATCTATAATGATTTTGTTCTCTCTATTTCTCTCTCTAACTTAGATCTATAATGATTTTGTTCTCTCTATTTCTTTCTCTGACTTATATCTATAATGATTTTGTTCTCTATCTCTCTCTCTGACTTATATCTATAATGATTTTGTTCTCTCTATTTCTCTCTCTAACTTAGATCTATAATGATTTTGTTCTCTCTATTTCTTTCTCTGACTTATATCTATAATGATTTTGTTCTCTATCTCTTTCTCTGACTCAAATCTATAATGATTTTCTTCTTTATCTCGAAGTTTCTCTAATTCATTCTTATCTCTAAAATTTGTATAATTCTGCTAAAGCATGAGGTTAAACACCTTTGTTTCATTGACATAATTTATTGGCCTAGTCGCTGGTTAGTAATCTCTCAGGGAATTGTTCAATATGAAGTTCAACTTTGGATGACCTCTGTGTCAATTTTTGCAAAACAAACTCCATCTTGACATGTTAGTTAACCTCTGAGATTTATAAATAATGCTAACATGACCCCTAAGAGTGGAATCTCTCTCATAAACTTAACCTGCCCCGAGTTTGCTTGCTTGCTTGCCTGCTTGCTTGCGTTCGCCCGATGACTGAAGGAATACACCTTCTCATCATCTGCCTTAAGAGAACGTTAAGTGGGCGTATTTGCGTTATGTTTTAGTTTGCAGTCAAACTGTGATATTTGCGCCTTTCGGTCCAACATATCCGACTTCAGCATGTTATTTTTGAGTACCGGGTTGTCTTCCCTCTTCGATCCCTACTCGCTTGAGCAGACTAGACAGGTTAGTTTGCCACTGGAGACACCACGGAGAGGTGGAGTAGGATCTGGATGATTCTTGTTCACCGATCCAGTCGCAAGCTATCAGCTGTGGGTCGCTGACAACTTCCAGCTCTGCTGCTGGGAGGCAACTCTGCCTCCGCCCCAAGTTTGTTTATCAATCACATTTCTGGATATGTGAACAAATCACGTTTACGTCTATTTTGCCCACCTTTCCAATAACAGCTAAACGTTTCCATTCTCAAAACTTGCTACTGTTCTTCTGTTACTGCTATCACCTACCTAAATTATAGTAACTACTAGCATATCCGGGGTGTCCGGTTAGCGCAATCGATAGGCGGTTGGCTTACCACGGCAACAGCCGGGGTTCGTACCCTGGCGAGGACACCTGGGTTTTACTAATTCCCTAAATATTAGTGGGAGCCGCGGTTTCTCCGGGTTCACCCAGCCTTAAATGGGTACCGGATTTTTTCTGGGAAAGTAAATCAGCACGGGCGTAATACCGACCACATTACCCCAAAAATCATGTGCTGAAGGTCTGTAAAATATAGGGTCACTAACACCATATTTCCCTATACGCCACTTGGCGTGACGGGGGGTACTTTACTTTACTTTTTTTTACTAGCATATCCGGGGAGCCGCGATAGCTCAGTGGTTAGTGAACTGGACTACAAAGGACAAGAGGTAGAGTTCGATCCCAACCGACGGCTTCCGGGTTCACTCAGCCTTAAATGGGTACCGGATTTTTTCTGGGAAATTAAAGCGGCGCAGGCGTAATACCGACCACATTACCCCAAAAATCATGTGCTGAAGGTCTGTAAAATGTATGATCACTAACACCATATTCCTATACTTGGCGTGATGGGGGCTCTTTACTTTTTTACTTACTAAATTTACTTACTAACATATCCGCCTGGATCTATACCTCTCATTCTATGATCTATTCCTATGCCTAGTCTATATATCATTACAGTAAGACGAAGAAGCAGACTGTGATACACACACACATACACACACACACAACAATTAGAATAAGAAATAAATTAACTTATGACGAAAGTCACACAAACAGGAAAAAGAGGGACGAGAACAAGAAATGGGAAGAAAAGAAAATGCAAGTAGCAAGAACAAATTACAACAAAAACCTCTTTTTTTTTTCTTCATTGTTAGCTTATTAACAATTTGCAATGCGCTGTGTTTTGCACCCAGTCTTGTGTATCTGTCAACAAAATCCACAAGAGCATGACCACACGACGAGTCTTAGCGTCTGCTCCAAACAATATAGGCACGTTTTGGAGCTACCATAATCCTCAAGAAAAGAATAAGGCATGAGAATTAATGTACTTGACTACCACTGTACCACAGTGCACTGTACTGTATTACCCTTAACGTACGGTATTGTACTATTCCCGTTGCACTGAATCCCTTCAACTAAACCTCACAAATTAGAATCAAGTTATTAATAGTTTTCACGATCCACAAGAGTTCTTTCCCTCATTTTTCCGCTGAAATTAACCCTCGCCCTCGCTTCGCGACGTACATTACACTCTCCTTATGGTAACGGATCTCCTAGCACCAACAAAAATGTACACAAAAAGTCAACTCTAGCATTTCAATGTCATAATAAAAGCAGTATCATACAGCTTATGTATACCACCTTTGTATAGTTCTCAACGGGTTGCAGCAGCGGGGTGTCACTTCTTCACAAGCTGATTTCAGGTTGTCTCTGGGTTGTTGGTTTTCGCTGGCTGAAGACTTTTGGAAACATAAAAATACAAACTCTTGCATTTTTTGCTTTCTAACGAAACTAATTTGTCTAGATTTCTTAAAGATATGAAAAGAAATAAAAAAAAAAAAAAGACAGAACTCTAAACATAAAAAGAATATTTTAAAAGCAATACTCCTTGACTTTCATATTTTTTGATAACTTTATTTTTACTTGTCGTTTTTATTATTAATTGTGTGTGTGCCATCTTTACACGTGTATTTCTGTTCTTTTTTTTATATTCGCGTTCTTGTCTTCTATTATCGTACAATTATATATTTTTATTTTCCTTTATCTTTTATTCTATTGCGTGTATGTTAAGTTAGTCTCCTTCTATTTGCGTTCTTCTTTGTTCGTTTTAGCATGTCCGTGTTTTTAGTGTTCTTCGCCTTTCAGTTTTTGTTTTTCCTATTTTTTTTTCCGCTCGCCAGCTTTCACTTCTAGCGGAGTTCTCTATAGACGGGAAACTGAACTTTGCGTGTTAATCTGTTTTTCCCTGTCAGCGGCGTGCACAGGGGTCCCTCGACGCACAGGCAGATATCTCCGTCTTCGGATGTACTCATAGGAGGCACCTTTCTGTCCGCCAATTAGTAATTGAGCTTTCAAGCCAAGCCTCGCTCTCAAAACCAGGGATGGTAAATGGTTGGGTTTTATTATCGTGATTTATTATATTATTTTTTTATTGTGATTTATTGTATTATTTTTTTATTGTTTTTGTTCTTGTTATTTTCGTACATGCCCTTCTTGTTCTTGTCTTCATGTTCTTACGGTTTGTCCTTCCTATTTTGTTCTTCCTCTTTGTTCTAATTTCCTTCCGTGTTATTTTTTTTTATTATTTTGGTAATTTATCATCGTGCTTGCCTTCATTGTTCTTGTCCCCATGTTTGTCTTCTTTATCTTCTTGTCCTTGTTCTTAACCCTTTTGTTTCTCATCGCCTTCTCTCCTTATTCCGGTGTCCTCACCAACAAAACGAACAGTTACCGACATATCTTCTACAGTGTTCAACAACGTAATAACAACACTCTGGTCCCTGAACTCCGTTATCGTGATGCCCAGTGTGAACCGCGCTCTATGGAAACTTTTCTCATCCTCTCTTTGTCAGAAGGTCTGTTGTTGAGAGCTACCTCATGATATTTGCTTGTAATAGTTTCCGAATCTTCTCTTAGTACGTATGTTGTTTTCTGTAATGTAATATACATGTACATAGTAAAGTACCCCCTTCACGCCAAGTGGCGTATAGGGAATATGGTGTTAGTGACCCTATATTTTACACACCTTCAGCACATGATTTTTGGGGTAATGTGGTCAGTATTACGCCCATGCTGCTTTACTTTCCCAGAAAAAAATCCGGTACCCATTTAAGGCTGGGTGAACCCGGAAGCCGTCGGTTGGGGTCGAACCCTACCCCTTGTCCGTGGTAGTCCAGTTCACTAACCACTGAGCTATCGCGGCTCCCAATGTAATATACATACAATGTATGTATTGAAGTCTTTGAAATGTGAATTTATAGAAGAATAGGGAGAATTGGGTGGAAAGAAAAGAAAACAAACGAGTTTCTTCTTCCTCTTCTTTCCTTCCTCATCTGCCTTTCAGCGTCGAGGGGAGATATAATTTGCGGTCTTTTGCTCTTCTGTTCGACTCTGCTGCTGTTATGTTTCCTAGTGCTTCTAATATTCCATCGATCCATCTTTTTCGTGGTCGACCCTTGGGTCTGGTGTTCTCACAACGTTTTTTGAAGGCTCGTTGTGTTGTGTTTTGATCTTTCTGCCTTGTCACGTGGCCAAACCCTTTTATCTATTGTTTCCTTATATATTCTATGGCGGGTGCTATTCCTAGCTATTTTCTCAGTTCTTCATTTCTGACCTTATCTCTCAGACTGTTTCCTGCCATTCGTCTAACACATTTAATCTCTGTAGAGGTTATTTTTCTTATTGTTCTTGCATCTAGGGTCCAGGTCTGGCATTGGTAGCACAACTTTGGGATGAAGATTGTATTGTATAGTGCTCGTTTTGCCTCCAGAGTTATTTCCTTGTTGGATAATAGTGGTGATAACTGTCCAATGATTTGACAAGCTTTGCTGCATCTTGAGTCTATCTCTGCTTTTTGAGAATTATTGAAACAAACGATAAAGTTTTAAAACAACTAAAAATGTAAAGAGAACTACTAAACACAATTAGAACAAGACAAATGAAATTTTGAGGTGCATGTTAAAAGACACAACAGTCTAATAAGAGTAATATTGGAAAGGAAAATACAAGGTAAAAGAGGCAGAGGAAGACCAAGACTAAATGGACGAGGAACATCAAAAGATGGACAAGTCAACCTATGACAATCTGCACCATCAAAGCAAGAGATAGAGTGGAATGACGCTTCATGGTAGCCAACATTCGATGCGGAGACGGCACTCAACGATGATGATGATGAATATACATACATACATACATACATACATACATACATACATACATACATATATACATACATACATACATACATACATACATACATACATACATACATACATACATACATACATACATACATACATATATACATACATACATACATATATATATGTTTGTTATAACATATTTCAACATATTTGTTTCGTTCGCAAGCGTTGACCTCTGGCGAAGTCAACTAAAGACTAGGAACTCAACTCTGCATGTTAATCATTCTTCTCTATGGTAGCTGTGCACACATGGGTCCCTCACCGCACAGGCAAATAACGCTGACTTCGGAGCTCTCATATTTTTTTCTGTCCACGACTAACTGACGTTTCAAACCGGACCTCGCTATTGAGACCAGGGGTGGTTGCTGCAGAGAGAAATTATAAATAAAAATTATAACTGGTTCAACCGGAATTTGACATCACAACCTCTCTGTCTCGAGGCCCACATCTTGCCTCGAGACCAACCACTCCCCCGTGTCTACATATTATGCTGTGTTGTGTTTTAATGCCCTCAGAGGTTTGAAAACCACTGGTATGACTAACCCAGCTACCAGGCAAAAAGAAGAGTAAACCTCATACACTATGAAACGTCTAGTAGTGTCACCATTGCGACAGAGCTCATACTGAAGGCAACATCTGTCGAAAGTTTCCGGCGAACTACTGGCTGAGTGAGCACATTATGTGGCATTGATCATCTGCATGATTATGTCAATGGACGTGCTCATGTCTTTGCCGTTTTACCTTTCTTTTGCTCTTTAATTACAACTTTAAATTACCATTACACGACGAGTGACATATTAACCAATGTATATATATATATATATATATATATATATATATATATATATATATATATATATATATATATATATATATATATATATATACCGTTAATTTCCAATATTAGGAAGAAACAATCATAATTTTTTGGCCATGTAATGAGAAGAGAACAACTGGAATATATTGTAAGAACTGGAAAAATTGAGGGACGAAGAGATAGAGGGAAGCAAAGAGAAAAAATAACAGACAGCTTAAGAGAATGGCTTGGCAGAAGGTCAACAACATAAATGATAAATAGCTGCCGAGATCGAAAGTTGTGGAGAGACATGATCACCTACGCCAGTAGGCCCGGTACTTGATGATGATGATGATATATACCGCAGCTTTCCAAAAAATGAGGATTATACTATGCAAACCAAATTTTGACAATAGAAACAAGAAAAGAGTTTTTAAATGTTATGTAGAGCCAGTCTTAACATATGGATGTGAATCATGGACAATAGGACAACAGACAAGAAAATCACTGGAGTCGGTAGAAATGTGGTTTTACAGAAGAATGTTGAGAATACCACGGACAGCTAAGAAAAGTAATGAAAACGTTCTGAAGAGGTCAAAGCAAAAAGAGAGCTAATTTCCAATATTAGGAAGAAACAATCATCATTTTTTTTTTGCCATTTAATGAGAAGAGAACAACTGGAATAATATATTGTAATAACTGGAACAATTGAGGGACGAAGAGATAGAGGGAAGCAAAGAGAAAAAATACCAGACAGCTTAAGATAATGGCTTGGCAGAAGGTCAACAACAGAAGTAATAAATAACTGTCGAGATTAAAGTTGTGGAGAGAAATGATCACCTACGCCAGCAGGCCCAGTACTTGATGATGATGATATATATATATATATATATATATATATATATATATCATTTGTCCGTTTTTAAGTCGTGATATAAAATGATTGTCGTCTGTGACGTGTTCAGTGTTACATCAAGCTTGATCTAATGTTATGAGACTTTGTCAGATTCAAAGAAAGATCGACTTCAATGAACAAAGTGCTAGTCATAAACATAAACATAATTAATGGTAGGAATTTATTTTAACAGACCCGTATCCCTGAAACAATAGAGAGGGAGAGAGAGAGAGAGAGAGAGAGAGAGAGAGAGGGATGTGGTGGAGGGGAATAAAATTAAAATGAGAAGGTAAAAAGCATTGTTTTTCTTTTCCTTGCTTCAAGAAGTAAAAGTGGTTTATTTATTACTTATTTGAAGAAGAAAGGGTTGTTTATTCGTTCAATATTTCAAGAAGTAAAGGTTGTTTTGGAATGGACAATAGACAAACAAATGAAAAGACGATTAGAGGCCTCAGAGATGGGATTTCTCAGAAGAATGTTGAAAGTTCCTGGACAGCTAAAAAGACCAATGAGGAAATTCTCAAAGAGGCCAACACAAAAAGGGAACTCCTACATCAGAAAGTAACAATCAACATTTTTCGGGCACATCACGAGAAGAGAAAAGTTGGAATACTTGGTTACAACTGGCAAAATAAAAGGAATGAGAGATCGCGGACGACAAATGGAGAAAATACTAGATAGCATGGTGTCATGGCATGAAAAACAGTCAACAACAGAACTCAAATAGAAAATTGTGGAAGGACATGATCGTCTACGCTAACCGGTATGGCACATGATGATGATGTAAGGTTGTTTATTTGTTTTCTTCCTTCCAGAAGTAACGGGTACAGACAGTAAACAAAGCAATACGACGCCGGTTAGCACGAGTTAAGATGTCCTGTTTTGTGAAGGATACTAAATGTGAACGACCAACAACATCAAATGTTGGAAGTGCTAGAAGATACTAGTGACGTGACAATGAAGATAACGTCATCACTAATTAGTGAAAGGGAGTCTACATTTCTGGGGCGTGTGTGAAGAAGGGGCGAAAACTCGGTAACAACAGGAAAAATGATAAGGGTTGGAACAAAGATAAACGATGGGGGAAAGATTCTGGATGGTTTGTGGATAAAGAATATTATCCGCAACTAAAATACGTAGAAGCAATAAATGTACTTGTTATTTACCGCAGAATTTGTTCACTGTTAAGCAATCTTTCTCGTTCCCACTTTGAAGGAAATTACATTTTCTTGCGGAAGCGAATGATAAATCTCCTGTTTAAAAGTTTAAAGAAAATCTTAAAAAAAGAAAAAAGAAATCTGAATAAACCAGGATGATACGCTCAGCAACAGATCGGCTTCGCACACTCAGATATTCTCGAGACCCTCCCACAATTTCAGCTCAATTTCACAAAGCAGCGACGTTTGACTAAACGAATTGAGGCACACAAACGTCATTCATTGCTTCATTTTGTGAAGAGACCAAAGAGAATTTGGTTGCCACGTACTGGTCAAAGCTCGACTTTGCCCGTCTCAAAGTTGTCTCCAGTCTAAATGAATTTAGTTTCTGTGTCCTTTTCCTATTTGTGAATCCAAATCGAATTTGCTAAACGGAAAGCTACAGCGGATATTAAAACCCATCCCTTGACAGAGTTCTTTACAAGATCGGGCGCAGAGTAAAAGAGAAACTGGCAAGAGAGTTAATACTCTTTGTGTTCACACAAGCTGGGTAAGGGCAGGGATCTGTTAGAAGAGTGTCGCTTCAGAAAACACACGTGGTTTGGTTAATGAACTTGGTCGAGACGACACACAGAGACAAATATCGGAACCGATTCAGAACGTCTAGAGACTGTTAAATCTAAATCTGTAGATCTTTACCGGACAGAGCCTGGATGATGACATGACTTTAAGTTAAATGTATTCTACATGTGAAGGCCAAATATTTGCTGATTTTGAAATGACCAAATAAAAAGCTATTTTGGCAAAGTGTGGTGTTTTTTTTTCACGTGATTATTCAGTAGCACAAAATATTGTTTTCTATTTTGACAATAGTTGTACAAACTGTGACTGAGAGTGTGCTATTGACAGAGCGCTGCCATGGTTGTACAAACTGTGGCTGAGAGTGTGCTATTGACAGAGCGCTGCCGTGGTATTAAAATGATAATGTCTTTGTGCATTCTTCTTTTTTCTTTCTCACTGATACCGAAAAGGTGTCGTGGTTTATATCATTTGTCGTTCTTGAGCAGCTCGAACTGTCTGGATTAGTGATTTTCCTTTGTTGTTAACTGTCTCTGTCACTGCATCTATCTATCTTCTTCTAGGTCTTCCTCTTGGTCTTTTTCCATACACTCTCGAGAAGAACGCCCTTGATGGTGATTGGTGAGGATTCATTCTGACCAGGTGGACCAACCATTTAAGTTGTTGTTGTTCTATATATTCTTGGCAGGGTTTAATGTGTATTAATGGCTGGAATTATTCCCAGCTTATTTCTCAGTTCTTCATTTCTGATTTCATCTTTCGTGATGGTTCCTGTTAAGCTTCTAACACATTTAATTACTGTTGTGGTTATTTTTCATTATGTTCTAGAGCCTAGCGTTCAAGTCTGTCATTGGTAGCATGAAGGAGGAATGAAGATTATGTTGAAGAGTGTTTATACATAAAAATACAATCTTTAAGGCATTAATTAATTACTGGGGTCTTCGGGGGAAAGGGGAAGGGGTGGTGGTTTATAGGACCTGAGAATAAAGGCCGCATATCCAGTGTAGTCGTCATGAGGTGATCTGGTCTAAGTGTTTATTTCACTCCCGATAGAAAAAAAACAACTTTGGATCCAACCGGGATTCGAACCCGTTTTCCCCTGGCTTATAGCATGACGGATGATTCCACTGGCACGGGCGGTTGAGCAATTATGGATTTTAATTCGTTTGCTGTGATACCGAGGCCTTCCATAACCAATAACCAATGACGAGGTATCACTTCAAGTAGAAAACACTTCAAGTAGAAAACACTTCAAGTAGAAAACACTGAAAGTAGAAAACAGCAACCAGTATGTCGCTGTCTGTGAAAATTTGGAAAAGAAACATATTTTAAAAATACTTTTAAAATCCAGTAAACTGTCTACTGCATTAATTATGAATCTCTTGTTTTCTTAACTGTCTCATCGAGACGAGCTCTTGCTGCGAAGCAGGTTTACTATATTGAAATGTTCGTCTGGTTTCAGATACTAGATCGGAGAGTTAACGGGCACTGTCCTAGTACAATGTGAGCGGTCTATAGACAAAAACAAGAACAAACCTTCTGACATTTTGGATAAAACGATATCTCCGAAACATTTACGATGCTGTTATCTTGTAAATGCCAGTCCCTCGAGAAAAGGGGTCTCTTGTTGCTGCATGATCCAGGAATTCATTTACAGCCACAGTTATTTCATCATTTTCTACAAAGTCCTCTACTACTTTTCCTTCTCCTACTTGTTCTTCTCTTACTACTTCTTCTGCTTCTTCTTCTCTTACTACTTCTAGTTCTACTCCTACTTCTTCCTCCCCTCTTTCTATTTCTTCTTTATATGCTACTTATTTCCCCCTCCCCTTTATTATTCTTCTTCTCCAACTTATTCTATTTCACCTACTTCTTCTTCCTCTCTTGCCTTTTCTTCTCGTACTTATTCATTCTTCCTCTTCTACTTCTCCTTCTATTCCTTCTTCTACCACTACCTCTTCCTCTCCTACTTATATTTCTTCTTCCTTTCCTGTTTCTTTCTTTTCTCCCAATTCTTTTTCTCCTACTTCTTCTATGTCTTCGTCCACTCCTTGTCCTTCTACACCAACGTCTCCTCTCCTACTTCTTCCTCTCCTACTTCTTCCTCTCCTACTTCTTCCTCTCCTACTTCTTCCTCTCCTACTTCTTCCTCTCCTACTTCTTCCTCTCTTAATTCTTCTTCCTCTCCTACTTCTTCCTCTTTTGCTTCTTCCTCTCCTACTTCTTCCTCTCCTAATTCTTTTTCCTCTAATATCTTCCTCTCCTACTTCTTCCACTCATATTTCTTCCTCTCCTAATTCTTCTTCCTCTCCTACTTCTTCCTCTCCTACTTCTTCCTCTCCTACTTCTTCCTCTCCTAATTCTTCTTCCTCTCCTACTTCTTCCTCTCCTACTTCTTCCTTTCCTACTTCTTCCTCTCCTAATTCTTCTTCCTCTCCTAATTCTTCTTCCTCTCCTAATTCTTCTTCCTCTCCTACTTCTTCCTCTCCTACTTCTTCCTCTCCTACTTCTTCCTCTCCTACTTCTTCCTCTCCTAATTCTTCTTCCTCTCCTACTTCTTCCTCTCCTACTTCTTCCTCTCCTACTTCTTCCTCTCCTACTTCTTCCTCTCCTAATTCTTCTTCCTCTCCTACTTCTTCCTCTCCTACTTCTTCCTCTCCTAATACTTCTTCCTCTCCTACTTCTTCCTCTCCTAATTATGCTTCCTCTCGTACTTCTTCCTCTTCTACTTCTTCCTCTCCTAATTTTTCTTCCTTTCCTACTTCTTCCTCTCCTACATCTTCCTCTCCTAATTATTTTTCCTCTCATACTTCTTCCTCTCCTACTTCTTCCTCTCCTACATCTTCCTCTCCTAATTCTTTTTCCTCTCATACTTCTTCCTCTCCTACTTCTTCCTCTCCTACTTCTTCCTCTCCTACTTCTTCCTCTCCTATTTCTTCCTCTCCTACTTCTTCCTCTCCTACTTCTTCCTCTCCTAATGCTTCCTTTCCTTCTTCTTCTTCCTACTTCTTCCATTTCTTCTTCTACACCTACTACTTCATCTAACATTTCTTCTTCCACGTTTGCTTTTTCTACTTCCTCTTTTACTTTTTTTCTTGTTCCCCTACTCCTTCTTCTCACACTTCTTTCTTTATTTCTTCTACTTCTCCCACTTCTTCTTTTATTAACAAGAAAATGAACATAAAAAAGCCACTAAGGACAAATTGTGAGCTGTTTCAAGTCACATTTAGTCTGCACAAATTCGGCATATGTATGCTCGTACTTTTGAAAATGAATGGAAATTTATTACTTGTCAATATTAACAGTTGAACTCAGCTGGTGTTAAAATAATCTCGGCTGTTGTTGAAAGCGCGTCAGATACTCGGACACAATAATAATATCAGATGAAAGATGCACAACAGAAATTAAAAGCGGAATAGCTCAGGCCAAAACAGCATTTCAGAAAATGAAAAATATCTTATTCACCAAATCCATGTCAGTAGAAGTGTGAAAGAGAGTTCATCGGTGCTATATAGAACCAATTCTGACCTATGAAATCGAATCACGAACAAGCAAATAAAAGGAGAATTAGCGGACACAGAGATGAATGTTGAATTCACACAAGAATGTTGAACGTTCCCTGAACAGCTAAAAACACCAATGAGGAAATTCTCAATAAAGCCAACACGAAAAGGGAGTTCATAAGAAACATCAGAAAGAAACAATAAATATTTTTCTGGCACATCATGAAAGAGGAAAGCTGAAATACTCGGTTACAACTGGCAAAATACAGGGAAAGAGAGATCACGGACGACAAAGAGAGAAGATCGATTGGTGTCATTACATGGAAAACACTGGATATAAAATTGTGAAAGGACATGATCGCCTACGCCAGCCGGTATGGCACATGAAGACGTTGTAGAAAGCATCAACTACCTCCCATAATTCTCCATTCGATTTATATATCAGGAAAGACAACTCCAAGTAATACACACTCGTCTAAGTGTTAAAAGGACATATTTTTGCATCGCAACATTTCATTCATAGTATTCCAGTAATCTCTATTATATCATCGAAAACTATTTTTACATTACAAAATAATTGTTCCTTATTTTAACTTTTATAGAAAAATAAAGTAATCATAACTCGATAGATGTGTTGGGGAATTGAACTTGTTACCTCTCTCGCAAGACGTATATTTAAGGCAGGACCTGATCCATTCAGTATTGAATTCACGGTGATGTGAGGTTGTTATTGAGTTATTGAGTTATTTGCGGGTCATCATCACTGCACTCCGAACATGTCCATAGGTGCTCAGATCCCCTCCTCAACAAGTCCCGCAGTGTCCAGCGACTGACGACTCCAGTTCTATGTTGGTTGATATGTCTTCTTACACGGCCACTAAGTTTCCCGTTTCTGGCTGTGCCCATCTCAACTCCCATCTCTATCATCCGAAGCAGTGATGTGGACTTATGGTTGTCGAAGTCCTGACGTAGACTCATGGTTTTTGATGTATTGTGCCCTTCCCACATCTCGGAGGACATTGATCGACAGCGCAGCTAGCCAACCTGTCCACTCTTTAATTTATCCGTTCTCCTGCATGTTCTGGGACGTAGGCAGATGTGACAATACGTATTTTTGACTTCTTCAATGACTCTACCCACTGCATGCGTACAGAGCACGCCTCTACTTTTTTTTTATCATGCTCATCGGAATCGCTTAGTAAGTAGGCATGGTGACTCTAGCCAGATCTCATTTTGTGACTTTTATCAGATGAATACCCTTGTCACTGCCATCACCTCCATTGTTACGCGACTCATGCTCATAACGTATACATCACTATCCTCTTTGACTATTCTGTCTGCCGAACGTGCTGTAAATGTCCATGCACTCCTTTGTTGTCGTTTTACAGATCCGTCTGTATAGATGACTGCTTCTTTCTCATCGGTGTTATCCCAGATGAGACCGTTGACCTTCGCATTGACCACGAATGAGTTCTGTTCCCTACATTTCCTGTCGAGTGTGAGCATACTGTTGGGTTAGTGAAATGGTTACTGAGAAGTTCTAGGATAATAGGTATTCTATTTCAAATGGCACATCATCCTAGATGTCCTGAAATACTAGACCATCTATATCAACAGGCTTAATCAACTTTGGTTGTTTGATTCTTTGGTTATAGAAGGCCCCGGTGATACTGGAAACGAATGAAAATCCATAATTGCTCAACCGCCAGTGGAATCATCCGAATTACTATCTCATCTCCCAAACAAAGAAAGGTAGCGATAGTTCCCATCATAGCAGTCTCAACACACGCCAAAAGACATAGGCGAAACCGCACAGAAAGTGAACACAGCCAACTGTTCCCTGTCATACGATATCATTATTCATCGTAAACAATTAATCAACTACAGAGATCTACTTCATTAAACATGTTTTTGTTTTAACTCACAGTTACCAGCGAGTTCAACGTGGAATTAAGTGAGGTCTTGATCAATTCTGAGTCTTTGACCATGTCGTGGCTAGTGCACGGCAACACAATGGAAAGATTGCATCAACGATTTAATTATCTGCTCGTTCATGTAGGCTGTAAATTATAATTATTTTGGCCAGACATTTATTTAATTTCCAAGCGATTTTACCTTGATAAATTCCAACATTTTCCTTGTCAAATTCCTGGTGGTTCGATACAATTTTGAATGTCAGATCGCAAATGTCAATAAATCAAATAAAATAAAAGATACAAATAAAATGAAACTCTCAAAGCCAATCAAGAAATAAATGAACTAAATATTCGATTTAATATTGTTATCTCGTTCTTTGTGAAAAGGGAAAGTGCCGATTTGAAACGAACTACAAGAAGAGAAGAGTGACATTGATGGTTTCCAATAAGAATCAATGATTGAATTAACGTGACTGTGGTTCGGCCACATAATATATGCCAATACATCTACGTGTTAATATGGACGGTTCTCAGCCTATCAAATTGTGTTTCAAAACTGCTCATTCGTAATCGCAGGCTCAAAGCAAATAAATTCATATAAATGGATCTCTAAAAAATATTGAGAGTACCATGGACAGCTAAGAAGAGTAATGAAGATGTTCTGAGAGGTCAAAGCAAAAAGAGATCTAATTTCCAATATTAGGAAGAAACAATCATCATTTTTTGGCCATGTAATGAGAAGGGAACAGCTGGAATATTGCAACTACTGGGAAATTGAGGGACAAAGAAATGGAGGGAAGCAAAGAGAAAAGATACCTGACAGCTTAAGAGAATGGCTTGGCAGAAGGTCAACAACAGAAATGAAAAATAACTGTCGAGATCGAAAGTTGTGGAGAGACATGAACCCCTACGCCAGCAGGCCCGGCACTTGATGATGATGAAATGCATCTCTTTCTAGTTCAAAGTTCGAGATTCTTATTTTTAAAAATGTGTTTATATTTGTAATTATTATTTATTATTGTTAATACATTTTTGTGTTTGTGTTGTATGTTTGTTCCTGCTGAAGGACTATTGAGCCGAAAAGTTGTTCTAATTTGTAGCGTCCACTTATTACGTCAAACTTTAACAGTACCTTTTTTCTATATTTTTTTTTCTATTTATTTTTTGTAAAATGTCCCTTTAAGTCGTAATCCCACGAATTCTCTTGTTATCGACCTGCCTTTATTTTATTGATGATTGATATTGATCATATCTATTGGTCACATCTATTGGTCACATCTATTGGTCACATCTATTGGTCATATCTATTGATCATATCTATTTGTCACATCTATTGGTCATATCTATTGGTCATATATATTGGTCATATATATTGGTCACATCTATTGGTCATATCTATTGGTCATATCTATTGGTCATATCTATTGGTCATATCTATTGGTCATATATATTGGTCACATCTATTGGTCATATCTATTGGTCATATCTATTGGTCACATCTATTGGTCATATCTATTGATCATATCTATTGGTCATATATATTGGTCACATCTATTGATCATATCTATTGATCATATCTATTGGTCATATCTATTGATCATATCTATTGATCATATCTATTGGTCATATCTATTGGTCATATCTATTGGTCACATCTATTGGTCACATCTATTGATCATATCTATTGATCATATCTATTGGTCATATCTATTAATCATAACTATTGGTCACATCTATTGGTCGTATCTATTGGTCACATCTATTGGTCACATCTATTGGTCACATCTATTGATCACATCTATTGATCATATCTATTGATCATATCTATTAATCATATCTATTGGTCACATCTATTGGTCATATCTATTGATCACATCTATTGATCATATCTATTGATCATATCTATTGGTCATATCTATTGGTCACATCTATTGATCATATCTATTGGTCATATCTATTGGTCATAGCTATTGGTCACATCTATTGATCATATCTATTAATCATATCTATTGATCATATCTATTGGTCATATCTATTAATCATATCTATTGGTCACATCTATTGGTCGTATCTATTGGTCACATCTATTGGTCACATCTATTGGTCACATCTATTGATCACATCTATTGATCATATCTATTGGTCATATCTATTGGTCATATCTATTGGTCATATCTATTGGTCATATATATTGGTCACATCTATTGATCATATCTATTGATCATATCTATTGGTCATATCTATTGGTCACATCTATTGATCATATCTATTGGTCATATCTATTGGTCATAGCTATTGGTCACATCTATTGATCATATCTATTAATCATATCTATTGGTCATATCTATTGGTCATATCTATTGATCATATCTATTAATCATATCTATTGGTCATATCTATTGGTCATATCTATTGGTCACATCTATTGGTCACATCTATTGATCACATCTATTGATCATATCTATTGATCATATCTATTAATCATATCTATTGGTCACATCTATTGGTCATATCTATTGATCACATCTATTGATCATATCTATTGATCATATCTATTGGTCATATCTATTGGTCACATTTATTGATCATATCTATTGGTCATATCTATTGGTCATATCTATTGGTCATATCTATTGGTCACATCTATTGGTCATATCTATTGGTCACATCTATTGGTCATATCTATTGGTCATATATATTGGTCATATCTATTGATCATATCTATTGGTCATATATATCTATTGGTCATATCTATTGATATTTTTATTTGGACAGATTTTAAAATATTTTCCTGTGATCAATTTGTTGATAAATTATTTTGGTCACTTTTGTTGATAAATTATTTTGGTCACTTGTTGATAATTTATCTTGGTCACTCTTGTTGGTAATTAATTTTTTTTTCACTTTTGTTCATAAATTATTTTGGTCACTTTTGTTGATAATTCATTTTGGTCACTTTTGTTGGTAATTCATTTTGGTCACTTTTATTGATAATTCATTTTGGTCACTTTTGTTGGTAATTTATTTTGGTAACTTTTGTTGGTAATTTATTTTGGTCACTTTTGTTGATAATTCATTTTGGTCACTTTTGTTGGTAATTTATTTTGGTCACTTTTGTTGGTAATTTATTTTGGTCACTTTCATTCAAAACAAAACAACGTTACATACATGTCTGGCCGTGGTATATTCAAGTACACACTATCAAACAATTTCACCGAGAACTGTTAAGTCTTGAAACCAAGTTAAGTACGCTCGACACCCACCAGGAAGATCTGGGTCCAGCTTGCCAGGTGTAACCACACGGCTTCGGAGTTTGTCCATTCTCTGAAAACGGGTACCAGTGATTTTTGTATATATATATATATATATATATATATATATATATATATATATATATAACTAAGGCGGCCTGGCGTAATACCGAACACATTACCCATAACATGTGCAGCATGTCATTGAAAAATATGAGGACTAACTCCCTATTCACTCTGCTTCATAAGACATGCAAGAAAACACATATTTTTGTTCTTGTGACTCTGTTCAAAGAAATAGTCAACCGAAAATCATGACCAACAGTAAAGAACAAAATTGTAACTTCTTCTTTTCTCTTTCTCACTGGAACCGAGAAAGTTGTCGTGGTTATATCATTTGTCGTTCTTCAGCTGCTCAAACTGTCTGAATTAGTGATTTTCTTTCGTTGTTACATGTTTTTGTCACTGCATCTATCCATCTTCTTTTGGGTCTTCCTCTTGGTCTCTTTTTTATTTTTCGTTCGTAATCCTATACCACAATGGATGGAATTCTCCTTATCTAGCATACACTGTCACTGTTTCCGTTCGATCACAAATAAATCCGTTCGAAATCACATGCAAGAACACTTGAATCTCTTTTTTACTATCTACTGTCCTTTCGAGCCGAAGACGGCACATAGGGCAGAACTACAATCTCAAAAACAGAAACCTTGCGTGCCTAAATGGCACATATTGCAGAGATCAATGCTTCTAAAATCTATGGTTCTATTTCCATAACAATACTTTTTACAATGACAGCTTGTCAAGCCATCGATCAACCTCCTTAGTCGCCTCTTACGACATGCCTGGAAGGTCACAGTGTCACTATTCACGGGCATTGAAATTCATTTATAATTTAAATTTGACTCCCATCGCAAATTACATCATGTTGCCAGCAGTCACGCACCGGAAGTCAAAATTTGTAACAAACTATGAATATCTGAGATCTGTAGAAACTACAAATGGAGACTGCCAGAGAGTAATTAAAAGATTACAAAAAGCAACACAAAAATTAAATGCCATGAAAATCATGCGGCAAAATACCAAAAAGGCAGTAAAATTAAAACTGGTGGGTGCGTTTATATATCTTCTCGATTGCAGCGTATGGTTGTGAATCATGGGCAATCTCTCAAACAAAAAACTGGTACATGTGAAACAAATTACTTCAGAAAAATACTTTAGGATACTTTGGATGAAGAAAAATAGCAATGAGGACATAATCATAGACCTAAACAATGAAAATAGCAATGAGGACATATTCATAGACCTAAACAATGAAAGTAGCAATGAGGACATATTCATAGACCTAAACAATGAAAATAGCTTTCAAACAACATTTTCCGGAGGAAATTAAATTATAACGGCTGCGACACAGGCGGGCAGAAAAGTGATTTGGTCTTTAGTTTGGATTTGTGTCATCGTAGTCAGGGTATTGGGAGCCGCGATAGCTCAGTGGTTAGTCAACTGGACTACAAAGGACAAGAAGTAGGGTTCGATCCCAACCGACGGCTTCCGGGATCACCCAGCCTTTAATGGGTAACGGATTTTTTTTTGGGGGGGGGGGGGGAAATAAAGCGGCACGGGCGTAATACCGACCACATTACCCCAAAAATCATGTGCTGAAGGTCTGTAAAATGTATGGATACTAACACCATATTCCCTATACGCCACTTGGCGTGACGGGTGTACTTTAGTTTTTTTTCACTTTAGTCTTTAGTTTGGATTTGTGTCATCGTAGTCAGTGTATTCCCATATCCGCTCTGCCGTCAGAGCAACCATCGAATAGTTCGTCCGCTGATAGTTTCTGGTCCTGCATTGGTGAAACATTTTGTGTTCTTTTGCCACTGATCATGCTTTTCCTGCTTTCACCCCCTCGCAGTGCTCTGCCATTCCTTTGACGTGTAAATTATCCTCAGCTTCCTTGTCGCCATCCTGTGAGAGGTGCTCTCGCAATGTCATACATGTCCAGTTTTAAGGATTCCTGCTCAGTGACAGACATCGATCACGGCAAAGAAGTACTTATAAATGCGAAGCTGTAAAGCCGACTGTAAAGGAGATGTAAAGCTGCAGTAAAGCTGATTGTAAGGATATGTAAAGCTGATTCTAAAGAGATGTAAAGCTGATTGTAAGGAGATGTAAAGCTGCAGTAAAGCTGATTGTAAGGAGATGTAAAGTTGATTGTAAGGATGTAAAGCTGATTGTAAGGAAATGTAAAGCTGCAGTAAAGCTGATTGTAAGGAGATGTAAAGTTGAATGAAAAGGAGATGTAAAGCTGCAGTAAAGCTGATTGTAAGGAGATGTAAAGCTGCAGTAAAGCTGATTGTAAGGAGATGTAAAGCTGCAGTAAAGCTGATTGTAAGGAGATGTAAAGCTGATTGAAAGGAGATGTAAAGCTGCAGTAAAGCTGATTGTAAGGAGATGTAAAGCTGCAGTAAAGCTGATTGTAAGGAGATGTAAAGTTGAATGAAAAGGAGATGTAAAGCTGCAGTAAAGCTGATTGTAAGGAGATGTAAAGCTGCAGTAAAGCTGATTGTAAGGAGATGTAAAGCTGCAGTAAAGCTGATTGTAAGGAGATGTAAAGCTGATTGAAAGGAGATGTAAAGCTGCAGTAAAGCTGATTGTAAGGAGATGTAAAGTTACATTAAAGCTGATTGTAAGGAGATGTAAAGCTACAATAACGCCGATTGTAAGGAGATGCAAAGCTACAGTAAAACTGATTGTAAGGAGATGTATAGCTGATTGTAAGGAGATGTAATGCTGCAGTAAATCTGATTGTAAGGAGATGTAAAGTTGATTGTAAGGAGATGTAAAGCTGCAGTAAAGTTGATTGTAAAGGAGATGTAAAGCTGATTGTAAGGAGATATAATGCTGCAGTAAAGTTGATTGTAAGGAGATGTAAAGCTGCAGTAAAGTGGATTGTAAAGGAGATGTAAAGCTACAGTAAAGCTGATTGTAAAGGAGAAATGAAGAAAAAATATTTAAAAATATGGTATGGTTAAAGCTTTACGTAATTAATGGACGACACAATTTTGAACGACGTTTCGGCTCAATAGGCCTTCAGCAGGAACAATAAACAGCACACACACACAGATATGTAATTAGATAAAATTAGCCCTATATGGCTAACTGATAATGAAGTATCGACAATAAAATACGAACTCTCTCGCGTGTCTGGAGCAATATATCCAAGTTAGGTTGTCGACGTGAGACATGTCGTGTAGGTGTACCCATTTTCTGCGGAGTGTGTTCTTGTCAATACGGCAAAACATGCTTTGTAGGTCAGTCAATATTGCTGCATTTGTTGTTAGTCTTTTAACCAGCCATGGGACAGCTACTGTCACAGCTTTAATCTCCATGTGTGTGCTGGAAGTAGTAGTCCTCTAGTCCCCTGCACTTTTATCTAGCAGCATTCCATTAGAATACGCGGGCTGGAAATTGTAATAATGGAAGATTTGGTTCCAAGAAGATGAGACACGGACAGACCAAGAAGGTGGTGCTTTCAAAATTTCAAACAAACCCTGAATTTGACAACAGAAGAAGTGGGAGATCTCCTTGGAGACAAAGACTTTTGTGGACGGAATGGGATGAGTGCAACGTTCTGCAAAGGACACGCAACCCGATAATGATTATGTTCATTTGTAACTGTTATCTGTGTGTTGGTTTCTATTGTGTTTTTTTTTTACTTATATATCCCCAAACATGTGTGACCCAATAGAAAGAATGAAAGACCTGGAATATATCAATTGTCTTTTCTTTTCTCCTTGCATCAAAAAATGTTTGGCTATCAAACCAGGAAAAAATACATCACTGCAGGAAAACACACAGCAGTTCTGTGGAGGTTTTGTTTGAGGGTAGCGCTGTAAAGTAGTTCGTTTTGTTGATGGGGCTTCCAGATTGCTATCCACAATATGTGTGTGTGTATGTGGCTGTTTATTTATGTCTCGGCATAGTTTTACACTACAAAAAGGATTACGAGTCAGTCACTAGTAATGGATCTTTCTATTTCGTAAAATCGTGGAATATAGCGCCATTTTAGATTGTTTATTTGCATGGCCATGAAGGCGCGCTGTATCTGAGCAGGTAGATCTCTCTTGTCTATGTAGCAGTCTCCCCCTTCCCCCTGTTCCATCCACCACTCAATCTACTGAATCCAAGGCAGCGACTTTTACTGGTTACGGTGCGTCACTGGAGATGACAGGATGTCCTTGAGTACAAGAATAATCTACATCTCATTCTCTGGCTACTGATTTGGTTATTTGGTTATGGAAGGCCCCGGTATCACTGCAAATGAATAAAAATACATAATTGCTCAACCGCCCGTGCCAGTGGAATCATCCGAATTAATAACTCATCTCCCTAACAAAGAAAGGTAGCTGTAGTCTCCATCATAGCAGTCTCAGCACACGCCAAAAGACATAAGGCGAAACCGCACAGAAAGTGAACACGGCCAACTGTTCCCTGTCATACGATATCAGCATTCATCGTAAACAAGCGGGATATCGGAACATGATCAAAACGGATGAAACACACAGCTCACGGTGTGCACAGAGCACTTAACTCAGCAGCTCCTACAACAATGATCTCAGAGTGCATGCCCTCAACCTTCCCATCCTAAGGGAGCAGTCAGCACGACGGAAGTTTGAGATAGGATTTTTTCATTGCCTAGACAGGTGGCCTTCCAGATGAGGTCAATCACAGAATGTTGTCGTTTTAACGTTTCGAGTCAATTGTTAGTTGTTTTCGGAACGAGAAGTCGAGTCAACTGGGCTTGTCGTTGTTCAATCGCCGTTGAGTCTGGAATCTCGTAATGCTATAATTTTATATAAATAAGGTAACATAAAACTTTAACCTGTACACCATGTAGCGCATACACTGAACACACCTTATTATATTACCCATAAGGATGCCTGTCAGCAGATCCCAATACGTGTCATTTTTCTACTTATTCTCCTTTCATCGCTTTCTGCTTCTTCTTTGCTTCACCTTAACGCGTAGTGCATTCAGATTGATGTAAATGACAACATATCGACGTCAGTTTTATGTCATTTTTTTAGGGCGGACGAAGAAGCGAAGAATGCACAGAGCGAAAGCAGAATGAAATTAAATCTTACATAAATTGTCAGATACATGTATTAATGAGTTGTTATTAAACTTCATTTAGTACATTGCTTTATTTCGACGTCCATTTAAGCTTTCGTTAGATTAATGCTATTTCGTTGTTTCATTGTTTTAAATCAGACTATAGTTTTATCTTCACTAATCTACACTGTCTATACTTTTTTGTAATCCCCCTATATTTGTCAGATGATTCCGCATTAGTTAGTTCTTTTGCTGTCGCCCTGAAGGGTGCAGGCCCAAATTCCTAAATATGATCACTTTTTTTCTTCTTTTTCGACCCGACACTGTTTCTGGCTTCACCTAACCTTAATCCCTGGAGACTGGGAACTGAATTTTGATTGTTAATATATTTTTCCCTGGCAGCCGTGTGCACTGGGGTCCCTCGCCGTACAGGCAGATAACTCCGTCTTCGGAGGTACTCATATTTTTCCGTCGATGAGTAACTGACGTTTCAAGCCGGACCTCACTACTGAGACCAGGGGTGGTTACCGCAGAGAGAAATTAAAAATAAAAATCCCAACTGGTTCAGCCGGGATTTGAACTCTCAACCTCTTTGTCTCAAGGCCGGCGTCTTGCCTCAAGACCAACCAGTCCCCAACTTTAGGAAGTGATGTCGAGAGTTGTCGTTTCTGTGAAAATAAAATGGCGTGACCTGATGCATCATGTATTTTTAAAGATGTGGATGCTGTTCATTGAACAATTATGATGCTAGCACCATATTTTACCACAAGGCTTTAAGACATATAAGTTTATATATATATATATATATATGGGCCTTTGGCGTCTTGACAGACGGTTGGTAGCAAGCAATCATGATAAGTTAGTAGTTTGGTAACAATATTAGTGTTTAACGTTGAATGATGCTGTGCTGATCAGCTTTTCTCGTGGCTGAATCTGCCAAATGGGATATACAGATCAGGCCAGAATTCAGAATGAACAAAATGTATTGGTGGTGCCTGGCCTTGTCTGCTTTCTCCTGTATAGACATAAAACTAATTAATAATGGTAAGAGAGACCAGGCATAGTAGTAAACGTTATTAATAACCATAAAAGAGCCCCATCACGCCAAGTAGCGTATAGGGAATATGGTGTTAGAGCCCCGTCACGCCAAGTGGCGTATAGGGAATGTGGTGTTAGAGCCCCGTCACGCCAAGTGGCGTATAGGGAATATAGTGTTGGTGACCCTATATTTTACAGACCTTCAGCACATGATTTTTTGGGGTAATGCGGTCAGTATTACGCCCGTGCTGCTTTACTTTCCCAGAAAAAAATCCGGTACCCATTTAAGGCTGCGTGAACCCGGAAGCCGTCAGTTGGGATCGAACACTACCCCTTGTCCTTTGTAGTCCAGTTCACTAACTACTGAGCTATCGCGGCTCCCTCTTATTAATATGGTAAGAAAGAAAAGCCATAAAATATAAACCTCATTAATATGGTAAGAAAGAAAAGCCATAAAATATAAACCTCATTGATATGGTAAGAAAGAAAAGCCATAAAATATAAACCTCATTAATATGGTAAGAAAGAAAAGCCATAAAATATAAACCTTATTAATAATGGTAAAAAGTCATCATCATTGAGTGCCGTCTCCGCATGGAAGGTTGGCTACTACTGAGCGCCATTCCACTGAGTCTCTTGTTTTGATGGTGCAGGTTGTCATAGATTGACTTGTCCATCTTTTTATGTTACTCGTCCATGTTAGTCTTGGTCTGCCTCTGCCTCTTTTACCTTGTATTTTCCCTTCCAAGATTACTTTTATTAGGCTGTAAAAAGTAAACCTTCTTAATAATTGTAAGAAAGTAAACCTTTTTAAGAATGGTAAGAAAGTAAACCTTTTTAATAATTATAAAAAAGAAAGTAAACCTTTTTAATAATTGTAAGAAAGTAAACCTTTTTAAGAATGGTAAGAAAGTAAACCTTTTTTAATAATTGTAAGAAAGTAAACCTTTTTAATAATTGTAAGAAAGTAAACCTTTTTAATAATTGTAAGAAAGTAAACCTTTTTAAGAATAGTAAGAAAGTACACCTTTTTAATAATGGTAAGAAAGTAAACCTTTTTAATAATTGTAAGAAAGTAAACCTTTTTAATAATTGTAAGAAAGTAAACCTTTTTAATAATTGTAAGAAAGTAAACCTTTTAATAATGGTAAGAAAGTAAACCTTTTTAAGAATGGTAAGAAAGACCTCTGCCAAGAATATATACAACAACAACAACTTAAATGGTTTGGCCACCTAGACAGAATGAATCCTCACCAACCACCATCAAGGGCGTTCTTCTCAAGAATTAATGGGAAAAGACCAAGAGGAAGACCCAGAAGAAGATGGATAGATGCAGTAACAGAGACATGTAACAACAAAGGAAAATCACTAATTCAGACAGTTCGAGCAGCTCAAGAACGACAATTGATATAACCACGACACCTTTTAGGTATTAGTTAAACGAGATAAGAAGAAGAAAAAGAGGAAGAAGAAGAAGAGGAAGAAGTAGAAGAAGAAGAAGAAGAAGAAGTAGAAGAAGAGGAAGAGGAAGAAGGAGAAGAAGAAAGCAGAAAAGAAGAGGAAGTAAGACCAGGAAAATGAACGCAGTTTGGTCTGCTAGACTTGACGTGATAACCGTTGCACTACAGTGCTTGTGAATCGCCAACACAATAGACACTGGCAGTAAATCTTTCTATTTGGTAGCGAACAACGTTTATTGCTGCATGGAATCTATAGAGAAGCGTGCATTTACTAAAACATTGTTATTCAAAACAATTTCACATATAACTTTATGCTTAGGCTTATGTTAACCCGCCGTATGAATATAATCAGCGGTAATTAGTAATTTGATGGATGTAAACATGCTTTATTATGTATTGAGGGTTCAAGGTTATGGTGGTGGGGCCTCGATGGCCTAGGTGGGAATACCACTCGACCGGGCCACCGACGTTCGGACAACCCGTGTTCGATTCCCGCTGGAAGTAGTGTGAGTTGTACTTGTGGTTAGGAAAAAAAATACCCCAACAGTCAACCCAGCCGCTGACTGAAATGGGTACCCGGGTAGTACTCTGGAAAGGTGAGGAATGCCGCCTTGCATCGTGAGTTTCAATCCTTGAAGCGACACTATCCAGAAGCCTCCGATCACTTCTGGATAGGCGACCGAGCACATATAGGTAAAAACTCGAGTGCTAAGACACCGATTCAAGTCTCGTACTTTACTTTAGATCTCGGTTCGAATTCATCTTTTTCATCTGTTTTTTTTTTTTTTTTTTTTTTTTTTTTTTTTGCTTTTAAATACTATTTGATACTTAAGCTTCACTTATTGTAATAATAATGATAATAGTTATTATTGTCTTACTTTTTTTCCCTTCTCTTCTTTGCAAACGGCAAAGAAGTAAATATATTCATTCAGAAAAGAACATTGTTGCTGAAAAATCCTTCAGATACCTTAGATCATGAAAAAGAGCAATGAAGATATATCAGAAGAGTAAAACATTAAAATGAACTGGCTTATAAACATAATTCTACAGAGAAAATTAAAACACTATGGCCAAGTCAAAACACATAATGGGTTGGAAGAAAAAAAGGGGGCAGACATAGAAGAAGCTGGTTTATATACATCAAGTAGACCTTGAATATGACAACAGAAGAGGTAGGAGATCTGGTTATAGACAGACAGTGGTAAATGTATCGTTCTATGGGAGATCTGGCTAGAAACAGAGATTCTTTCAGTCGGGCTGTGGTGAATGCCACGTTTAGTGAGAGATATTGCTAGAGACGGAGATTCTTTCAGACGAGTTTTGGTGAATGCAACGTTCCGTGAAAGATTTGGCTAGAGACAGAGATTCTTTCAGTCGGGCTATGGTGAATGCCACGTTTAGTGAGAGATATTGCTAGAGACGGAGATTCTTTCAGACGAGTTTTGGTGAATGCAACGTTCCGTGAAAGATTTGGCTAGAGACAGAGATTCTTTCAGACGAGTTTTGGTGAATGCAACGTTCCGTGAAAGATTTGGCTAGAGACAGAGATTCTTTCAGACGAGTTTTGGTGAATGCAACGTTCCGTGAAAGATTTGGCTAGAGACAGAGATTCTTTTAGACGGGCTGTGTGAATGCAACTTTCGATGGGAGATATGGCTAGGGACAGAGATTCTTTCAGATGGGCTATGGTGAATGCAACGTTCAGCAAAGGACATGCGACCTGATGATGACGATATCTGCCGCTTCTCTATAGATTCCCTGCAAGCCATAAACGTTGTTCGCTGCCAAAAAGAAAGGTGGATAGGCGGCGGGAACCATTGAAGGCTATGCAAGAAAAGTGTTCCTTGTTGCAGTTTCCTCACATTCTATGTCCATGGGGGACTTGTTGTTCTCTAGGCAAGACGCCAGGCTCGGGACAGAGAGTTTGTAGGTTCAAATCTCGGCTACACCGGTTGTGATTTTTATTTATGATTTCTCTCTGCGGCAACCACCCCTGGTCTCAGCAGCCAGACCCGGCTTGAAACGTCAGTTACTCATCGACGGAAAAAAACATGAGTACCTCCGAAGTCGGAGTTATCTGCCTGTGCAGCGAGGGACCCCTGTGCACACGGCTGCCAGGGAAAAATGGATTAACACGCAAAATTCAGTTCCTAGTCTCTAGGGACTTCGTCAGAGTTGAAAGCTGGCGAGCGCAACAACAACAACAACAATTTAATCTCTCAAACTTTTGCATGTTAAAACATGCATTTATTAAATGGAAAACCAAATTAACGTAAACATGATGGCGGAAGAGAATAACAATAACAAGTTGATCCTTGACCAATGACCCTTGACTCAGTGACCCTTGACTCAGTGACCCTTGACTCAGTGACGAATCTTCTTCTTCTTTCCTTTAAATATATTTAATATATTTGCCTTTCAGCGTCGAGGGGAGGTTTCATGTGTCAAGATAACCTCAGTCTGTTACGTTCATCTCAACCTTAACATTGCTATTTTATGAGAGTAATTCATATTTGTGACTTCTACTTCTTCCTTCCTTCCTCATTTGCCTTTCAGCGTCGAGGGGAGATTTAATTTGCGGTCTTTTTCTCTTCTGCCCGCCTCTGCTACTGTTATATTTCTTAGTGCTTCTAGTATTCAGTCGATCCATTTGTTTCGTAGTCGACCCTTGGGTCTGGTATTCTCGCAACATTTATTGAGGGTTCGTTGTGTTGTGTTTTTATCTTTCTGTCGTGTCACGTGGCCAAACCATTTTATCTGTTGTTTCCTGATATATTCTATGGCGGGGGCTATTCCTAGCTTTTTTCTCAGTTCTTCATTTCTGATCTCATCTATCAGTCTGTTTCCTGCCATTCGTCTAACGCATTTCATCTCAGTAGAGGTAATTTTTCTTATTGTTTTTGCATCTAGGGTCCAGGTCTGGCAATGGTAGCACAACCTTGGGATGAAGATTGTATTGCTGAGTGCCCGTTTTGCCGCTAGAATTATTTCCTAGGTGGACAATAGTAGTGATAACTGTCCAATGTGGCCAATCAACAACAACAAATATAGCATACAAAGTTCAGTAGGAGATAAATTGTGTATATCTTTTTCTTTTATGAAGAGTGTCGTCTGTTCTTTGGAAGAGCTGTGGGCACAATGCGGTCTCCTGTACCATGAAAGAACAGTAGGTACAATGAACGAACAGTAGGTACAATGAAAGAACAGTAGGTACGATGAAAGAACAGTAGGTACAATAAAAGAACAGTAGGTACAATGAAAGAACAGTAGGTACAATGAAAGAACAGTAGGTACAATAAAAGAACAGTAGGTACAATGAAAGAACAGTAGGTACAATAAAAGAACAGTAGGTACAATGAAAGAACAGTAGGTACGATGAAAGAACAGTAGGTACAATAAAAGAACAGTAGGTACAATGAAAGAACAGTAGGTACAATGAAAGAACAGTAGGTACAATGAAAGAACAGTAGGTACAATAAAAGAACAGTAGGTACAATGAAAGAACAGTAGGTACAATGAAAGAACAGTAGGTACAATAAAAGAACATTAGGTACAATAAAAGAACAGTAGGTACAATGAAAGAACAGTAGGTACAATGAACGAACAGTAGGTACAATGAACGAACAGTAGGTACAATGAAAGAACAGTAGGTACAATGAAAGAACAGTAGGTACAATGAACGAACAGTAGGTACAATGAAAGAACAGTAGGTACAATGAAAGAACAGTAGGTACAATGAACGAACAGTAGGTACAATGAAAGAACAGTAGGTACAATGAACGAACAGTAGGTACAATGAACGAACAGTAGGACAATGAAAGAATACCACTGTAGTCAATGCGGAACAAATATAAAATATATTCAACAAGAAAAGATACAGAGTCTCCGCTTGTGTAGTCCAATAGCGACCTTGATAACATCAATTATAAATGCGTTCTTGGAAATAATGCGACAGGAGTTGGACTGGGGAATTCCCTGCAGTGAGACTGGTCCCAGAGATAGAATAGAAAAACTAAAATAAAAAAGAAGCTGGGAAATAAACATTGAAGACAGCAAAGTTGAAATAGAACTAGGAGTGTGAAAAAGGAGAAAAATATGCAACACAGTTGTTAGGAAATAAAACAGAACTAGGAATATGAGAAAGAAGAAACATATGCAAAAAATCACTCAAACAGATTCACTATCGTGAACCACAAGACTACATCTCCTTTAACAATCACACAACAAAGCAGTCACTATCGTGAACCACAAGACTACATCTCCTTCAACAATCACACAACAAAGCAGTCACTATCGTGAACCACAAGACTACATCTCCTTCAACAATCACACAACAAAGCAGTCACTATCGTGAACCACAAGACTACATCTCCTTCAACAATCACACAACAAAGCAGTCACTATCGTGAACCACAAGACTACATCTCCTTCAACAATCACACAACAAAGCAGTCACTATCGTGAACCACAAGACTACATCTCCTTCAACAATCACACAACAAAGCAGTCACTATCGTGAACCACAAGACTACCTCTCCTTCAACAACCACACAACAAAGCAGTCACTATCGTGAACCACAAGACTACATCTCCTTCAACAATCACACAACAAAGCAGTCACTATCGTGAACCACAAGACTACCTCTCCTTCAACAACCACACAACAAAGCAGTCACTATCGTGAACCACAAGACTACTTCAACAACCACACAACAAAGCAGTCACTATCGTGAACCACAAGACTACTTCAACAATCACACAACAAAGCAGTCACTATCGTGAACCACAAGACTACTTCAACAATCACACAACAAAGCAGTCACTATCGTGAACCACAAGACTACTTCAACAACCACACAACAAAGCAGTCACTATCGTGAACCACAAGACTCCTTCAACAATCACACAACAAAGCAGTCACTATCGTGAACCACAAGACTCCTTCAACAATCACACAACAAAGCAGTCACTATCGTGAACCACAAGACTACTTCTCCTTCAACAATCACACAACAAAGCAGTCACTATCGTGAACTACAAGTCTACATCTCCTTCAACAATCACACAACAAAGCAGTCACTATCGTGAACCACAAGACTACCTCTCCTTCAACAACCACACAACAAAGCAGTCACTATCGTGAACCACAAGACTACTTCAACAACCACACAACAAAGCAGTCACTATCGTGAACCACAAGACTCCTTCAACAATCACACAACAAAGCAGTCACTATCGTGAACCACAAGACTCCTTCAACAATCACACAACAAAGCAGTCACTATCGTGAACCACAAGACTCCTTCAACAACCACACAACAAAGCAGTCACTATCGTGAACCACAAGACTACTTCAACAATCACACAACAAAGCAGTCACTATCGTGAACCACAAGACTCCTTCAACAACCACACAACAAAGCAGTCACTATCGTGAACCACAAGACTACTTCAACAATCACACAACAAAGCAGTCACTATCGTGAACCACAAGACTCCTTCAACAATCACACAACAAAGCAGTCACTATCGTGAACCACAAGACTCCTTCAACAATCACACAACAAAGCAGTCACTATCGTGAACCACAAGACTCCTTCAACAACCACACAACAAAGCAGTCACTATCGTGAACCACAAGACTACTTCAACAATCACACAACAAAGCAGTCACTATCGTGAACCACAAGACTACTTCAACAACCACACAACAAAGCAGTCACTATCGTGAACCACAAGACTACTTCAACAACCACACAACAAAGCAGTCACTATCGTGAACCACAAGACTCCTTCAACAACCACACAACAAAGCAGTCACTATCGTGAACCACAAGACTCCTTCAACAACCACACAACAAAGCAGTCACTATCGTGAACCACAAGACTACTTCAACAACCACACAACAAAGCAGTCACTATCGTGAACCACAAGACTACTTCAACAACCACACAACAAAGCAGTCACTATCGTGAACCACAAGACTACTTCAACAACCACACAACAAAGCAGTCACTATCGTGAACCACAAGACTACTTCAACAACCACACAACAAAGCAGTCACTATCGTGAACCACAAGACTACTTCAACAACCACACAACAAAGCAGTCACTATCGTGAACCACAAGACTACTTCAACAATCACACAACAAAGCAGTCACTATCGTGAACCACAAGACTACTTCAACAACCACACAACAAAGCAGTCACTATCGTGAACCACAAGACTACTTCAACAACCACACAACAAAGCAGTCACTATCGTGAACCACAAGACTACTTCAACAACCACACAACAAAGCAGTCACTATCGTGAACCACAAGACTACTTCAACAACCACACAACAAAGCAGTCACTATCGTGAACCACAAGACTACTTCAACAACCACACAACAAAGCAGTCACTATCGTGAACCACAAGACTACTTCAACAATCACACAACAAAGCAGTCACTATCGTGAACCACAAGACTACTTCAACAACCACACAACAAAGCAGTCACTATCGTGAACCACAAGACTACTTCAACAACCACACAACAAAGCAGTCACTATCGTGAACCACAAGACTACTTCAACAACCACACAACAAAAGTCTGTTCTAGGGAAGCAAGCGTGCACGACAAACTGTCAAGAACCAGAGAAAACACCAAGCTCAGAGTCCTGCTCAACTACAATATCAGTCTCGATGTTCAACAAATATTCATGGAAGAAGATGAAGAAGAAGAAGAAGATGAAGAAGAAGAAGATGAAGAAGATGAAGAAGATGAAGAGGATGAAGAGAAGATGAAGAAGAAGAAGAAGAAGAAGATGAAGAAGATGAAGAGAAGAAGATGAAGAAGATGAAGAGAAGAAGATGAAGAAGAAGAAGAAGAAGATGAAGAAGAAGAAGAAGGAGAAGAATAAGAAGAAGGATTGTTGTGGACACCTCCACCGTTGATTAGTCAACAAGTTATGTTCTGTCATTTTCCAATAACCTCTTTGTGACACACCATGCTGGCAGACATATCAGAGAAAACCAACAAATTTGTGAGAGATAATATTATAAAAACATGCAATCATTGTATAACATATAAAGATAAAATAGTTATATCGTTTAGTCACGTGATGAGACAGAATCAACTAAACACAAACCACACAGCATGAAAATAAAGTAATGAAAAATAACCAAAAGAGGTCATGTTTGAAAAAGAGGCATCGACGGAATACAGTGGGAAAGTGACATGCAGAAGAAACCAACAAGAGCGCAGAATAAAGTACACACACTCTCTCTCTCCCTCTCTCTCTCTCTCTCTCTCTCTCTCTCTCTCTCATTATGAATTAAAGACACAAGAGAAATCAGCGAAGACGGTGCAGCGGTACGGACTAACATTTCACAACACATGACCATGGTGAGAAAACAACGACTACCCATATTTCTTATGACATATGTAGATAGTATAAGAAAGTTAGAGTTATCTCCCTCGTAAAGGTACACTCATATCACAACAAAGTACGTGTCTTCATTGAAAGCCAGTGCTTCATTGTGACAAGACCAGGACTTGCTCTATGGTAATACATTCCCTAATCTTGTGAGATAGATACTGTGCATATTTCTTTATTGCGGAGTCGCGATAGTTCAGCGGAAAGTGAACTGATCTACAAGAGACTAGAGGTTTGATCCTGACGGATTCCGGGTTCACCCAGCCTTAAATGGGCATCGGATTTTTTTCTGGGAAAGTAAAACGGCACGGGCGTAATACCGACCACATTACCCCAAAAATCATGTGCTGAAGGTCTATAAAGTTATGGTCACTAACACCATATTCCCTATACGCCACTTGGCTCGACGGGGCTTTTTATTTGTTTACTTTTTTTTTTTTCTTGATTGTCATGTTTAAGGTCTCCTTTATGTAGTGAGACCACCTGTTTATACATACACTCATATTGTAATCAGGGGGGACTGGTTGGTCTCGAGGCAAGACGCCGGCCTCGAGACAGAGAGGTTGTGGGTTCAAATACCGGCTACACCGGTTGGGATTTTTGTTTAACGATTTCTCTCTGCGGCAACCACCCCTGGTCTCAGCAGCGAGGCCCGGGCGACAACCATCCCTGGTCTCAGCAGCGAGGCCGGCTTGAAACGTCATTTACTCATCGATGAAAAAAATATGAGTACCTCCGAAGTCGGAGTTATCTTCCTATGCGGCGAGGGACCTTTGTGCGCACAGCTGCCAGGGGAAAATGGATTAATACGCAAAATTCAGTTCCTAGTCTCTAGTGACTTCGTCAGAGGTCAAAGCTTGCAAACGTAAAATATTGTAATCATGCATATTAGGAAGAGACAATCATCATATTTGGTCCATGCTATGAGAAAGGAATAGCTGGAATATATTGTGATAACTGGGAAAATTGAGGGACGATGAGATAAAGGGGAGCAGAGAGAAAATATACCAGAGAGCTTAAGAGAATGGCTTGGCAGAAAGTCAACAACAGAAATGATAAATAACTGTCTAGATAGAAAGTTATGGAGAGACATCATCACCTACTATCTGCTACTGAGTTAAGTGCTCTGTGCACACCGTCAGCTGTGTCACTCATCCGTTTTGATCATGTTTCGATATTCCAATTGTTTACGATGAATGATGACATCGTATGACATCGCCTTATATCGTTTGGCGTGTGCTGAGACTGCTACGATGGGGACTACAGTTACTTTCTTTGTTTGGGAGTTGAGATATTAATTAGGATGATTACGCTGGCACGGGCGGTTGAGCAATTATGGATTTTAATTCGTTTGCAGTGATACCGGGGCCTTCCATAACCAAATAACAGAAAAACCATCATCACCTACGCCAGCAAGCATGGTACTTGATGATGATGATTATCATTATTATAATTATGATAATAATGAAGACATGCATGCATGTTTCATTGTAATCTGATTCTATTCTTATCTTGGTTACCTGCGAACAATGAGCTTTTCAAGCGTAGTGTAAATATATAACACATGTGTTTACATATAGATGACGAGTAGCAGAGCTTGCTATACAGCATCCAACGTGTGTCAGGGTTGCGGTGCTACTTAAACGACGTGTGTCAGGGTTGCGGTGCTACTTAAACGACGTGTGTCTCGGGTTACCATTAGAAGACTTCAGACAGAGTAACGGCGATAAAATATGTCACTGAACGCTTACAAGGAATTATCTTGGCCCTCAACTTAATCAGGCTTGTGGGTCTCGCGGAGGCCTCGACTGCTTGCAATACTCGTATAGTTGTCTTGTCGTAGATTGCATGCACTATAGCGGTAGTACATTTCCGTTGTATAGTTGAGGTCATACCACCAGAGAACACGGCTTTAGATATAAACATTGTGATGATGTGGCTGAAGTAATACTTGGTGAAAGCTAATGATATAAGCATTGTGATGATGTGGCTGAAGTAATACTTGGTGAAAGCGAATGATATAAACATTGCGAAAATGTGCTTGAAGTAATACTTGGTGAAAACAAATGATATAAACATTGCGATGATGTGGCTGAAGTAATACCTCGTGAAAGCTAATGATATAAACATTGTGATGATGTGGCTGAAGTAATACTTCGTGAAAGCTAATGATATAAACATTGTGATAATGTGGGTATTGGATAGCCTAGTGGAGGCTATTGTGTATTCTTTTTTTTTTTGAGGTTTTGTTTTTGTCGAACAGCTTCTCTCGTGGCTAATTCTACCAATGTTTGACAAACACACACGGTCACAGAATGAACAAGTCAGGCCCACTGATCCACAGGGTTTTTCATCCTTTTTCATGAGTCTTTTCTCTTCTAAGTTTTGCCTTAGCACAGTCTCAAATGATGTTACACCATTCCTTATACATGCTCTCCAGGACGTGCAATCACTTGCCAGATGCTCCAGTCATTTTCACAGATGGAAAAGTCATTCAGAGATGATTTACAGATATCTTTATATCATAGTTTAGGTCTGGGGATTTATCTTTTTCCGTGCGTTAGTTCACCATAGAGTATTTGCTGGGAGATGCGCTTTACTTCCATTCGCTGGGCGTGCCCCAGCCATCTTAGTCTGCGACATCTGAGCATCGACATGATTGTTGGGGTCTTAACACGTTGCAGGACAGTTAAGTTGGTTACTTGCATGTCTGTGTGTGTGTGTTTTATGTTTGTTCCTGCTGAAGGCCTATCGAGCCGAAATCTCGTTTAAATGTGTGTCGTCCATTTTGTACATACAGCTTTCATACCGTTTTTTTTTCTATTTTTTTTCTACATATTATTTTTTTTTCATTTCTTCTTACAATTAATTTTACTGTAACCTCGCATTTGTATGCATATCTTTGCCTTAACCACTACTACAACTAATCTTGGTATGAAATGAGTTCAGACATAGCAATACATAACCTCGGCTAAATTTCTAAAGTTATAATTTAAAATTCCACATTTTGATTGAATCAAACAGCTGTAACAAACGAAGCACACACACACGAGCACACACAACTCCACTTTCAGCTTAGTTTAGTTCAGTATGTTCGTGAAGTACCAACTCAGCCAGAGCCGAGATGCTGGTCGAGGGCTTACGAGTCTAATGGCTGGGGTGGTCGTGAAATTTGTAACTAAATCGTATAGACAGAGTCGGCGCATGATTCTGAATTAATCAGTTGACAAAGTCCCAACCGTGCAAGTAGTTGAGACATGCATAGGCGGCACTGAAATTGGGAGCTGTCAATTTAGGATTTTTCAAGTCGGTTTAGTTTTCACTACACAGTACTATTAGTCACGATCTGAGGGAAAATAGTTGGGACATTTTGTTTTTGTGCTGTCGACATCAAGCAGTTTGTTGTATCGGAAATATTTATGGCTCTGTTCTAGAAGGTTAAGATATCTTTGTGCTCTCTTTTTTTTTTATTTCAAATTAAAAATGTAAAAGTCTGATTTTTTAATATAGTTTTTGTTTCTATAATTTTTTGCTATAAATGATTGACTGAGTGAAAATAAGAAAGATTTTAAACTGAACGTTTCTTTAAAGTTTTAAAATGGTTAGTGAATAAGAGAACTAAAATTGGCAGATGCTTGAAAGTATTAAGCAAGATGGCATATTGAATGATGGCTGATTAGAGATTATAGTTGACTGAAAAAAAATAACTAAAAGCAGAGTTACTGAAGGTACTAACATTAATAGTTGGCTGAGAATATTAGTGATCACAGTTGATTTAAAGCATTCAGTATGGGAGACTCAAAATAGTATTAAAGATAACAGTTGATTTAAAGCATTCAGTATGGGAGACTCAAAATAGTATTAAAGATAACAGTTGATTTAAAGCATTTAGTATGAGAGACTCAAAATAGTATTAAAGATAGCAGTTGATTTAAAGCATTCAGTATGGGAGACTCAAAATAGTATTAAAGATAACAGTTGACTTAAAACATTCAGTATGGGAGACTCAAAATAGTATTAAAGATAACAGTTGATTTAAAACATTCAGTATGGGAGACTCAAAATAGTATTAAAGATAACAGTTGATTTAAAACATTCAGTATGGGAGACTCAAAATAGTATTAAAGATAACAGTTGATTTAAAACATTCAGTATGTGAGACTCAAAATAGTATTAAAGATAGCAGTTGATTTAAAACATTCAGTATGGGAGACTCAAAATAGTATTAAAGATAGCAGTTGATTTAAAACATTTAGTATGAGAGACTCAAAATAGTATTAAAGATAACAGTTGACTTAAAAGATTTAGTATGAGAGATTCAAAATAGTATTAAAGATAACAGTTGACTTAAAACATTTAGGATGATTAAAGATAGAAGTTGACTTAAGGTCCTAGAGATTATAATTCGCTAATGGCATTAATTATGCAAGCTTAACTGGATGCACTAAAGACTACACATTTACAGAAACTGTTAAAGATGTCCACTAGATTTATCAAAGATAAAAGTTGACTTAAGATGATACGATGATAGGTAGATGAAGTTGTGATAGCGAGACTAAATGTGTTAGCGATGATAGGTAGATGAAGTTGTGATAGCGAGACTAAATGTGTTAGCGATGATAGGTAGATGAAGTTGTGATAGCGAGACTAAATGTGTTAGCGATGATAGGTAGATGAAGTTGTGATAGCGAGACTAAATGTGTTAGCGATGATAGGTAGATGAAGTTGTGATAGCGAGACTAAATGTGTTAGCGATGATAGGTAGATGAAGTTGTGATAGCGAGACTAAATGTGTTAGCGATGATAGGTAGATGAAGTTGTGATAGCTAGATGTGTTAGCGATGATAGTAGATGAAGTTGTGATAGCGAGATGTGTTAGCGATGATAGGTAGATGAAGTTGTGATAGCGAGACTAAATGTGTTAGCGATGATAGTTGCTTACGGTGTTAAATGTGATGGATTGACTAAAATGATAACTGCCTGAATACATTGCACTTTATAAATGGCCGAAATATCCTAAATGAAGCTTGTAAGATTGTGTTAAGAATTATATAAGCTATTTGAAAAGAAAGAAAGATTTTTAAAGATCATATAAGTATGAAACGCCTGGCTCTAGATACGATAAAAACACTGCAATCAACGACATTGACATGAGAATACAAAAAGCAAATGCTGTCACATACTAGCTTTCACCATTGTTAAGACATCCAAACATTTATATGCCAGCTAAACAACAAATAATAAATAGCATCTTCATACCAACTTTGTGCTATGAAAGTCAAACATGGACCCTTTCTAAATCACATTTAAGAAAGATCAATGCATGAGTAGTAGCGGTGGCTGTGAACTCAACAGAAAAGTGGAATAACATGCACCGAAATACAATAGATTTGGCACCGACTTTGCACCGACTTTGCACCAAAACGGTGCCAAAAAAAAAAAAAAAATTTTTTCCAATTCGCGATTTTTTCGAACTTCATAATTTTTTTTGGGGAAAAAATTTTTTTTTGGTGTTCGTCAGTTTGTCGAATCACTGAGAGCTTAACTCAGGTAAATTCAATGGAGACTCGGTGCTAATCCGGTGATCGTCGCTCCGTGTCCGGTGATCGCCTCGCTCGTGTTAGAAATTTGTGAAAGAGTATTTTAAAAGAGTATGTGATAAATATGTTTCAAAACGTTAAGAAATATAGTTAAATGTGATAAAACTGATTTTTAAAAAAGGCGAAATAATAAAAACTATGAAAAAAAATAAGCTGTAAATACTGACGGAAAACTAGTCAAGAAACTGGAATGACATTTTTGTTGACTGGGCTAGTGGTACTTGAGGAATGCTATTGTTAGAATCGCTTACAAGGAATCGTGGTCATTGTTAGGAGCTGACGGTCATTGTTAGGCTCCGTGTTTAGAGTTAAAATTAGGTAGAGGCATGTCGGGGACAGCGGTTCTAAAAGGGGGGGTATCTCGCGGGTCGGATGGCGGGTCGTCGTGCGGGTGGGGAAAGGTGCCTTTATTGGTTATCATCATGTGTGGGTATTAGGCAACAGGAGGCGACATGTAAAAAAAAATGCTGACAAGCAATTATTAGTATCGTTAGCATCATGTATTCTGACCTTCCCTCCTTGTTTTCTAACACAACTTCCTAGATTTCTGACCATGCCCCTCAACATCCCCCTTCATGTGCCTACTATCATCATGTGCCTCAACACTATCACCATGTCCCTCAACACTATCATGTGCCACCCTCAACATCCCCTTCCTACTATCAGCATGTGCCTCAACACTATCACCATGTCCCTCAACACTATCATGTGCCACCCTCAACACTATCATCATCTTGTACCACCCTCATCATCATCATCATGTGCCTCAACACCACCCTTCATATCAGCCACCCTCAAGACTATCATCATGTGCCTCAACACCACCCTTCATATCATCAAGCCACACAAAGTATCAATCATCTCTCTCACACATTCATGGTAAACCAAAACAAAACTCGTTCTATATTTCTCACAGCTTTATTATTAATACAACAAATATACGACACATATATATTACTGTCCGGTTGTTGATAATTTTAAGCGTCTGGGTTTCCTCCCTCCTGTTTTGGTGGTAGTGTTTGTTAAATGTCAATCAAACACGGGTGCATAGGAAGTGTCATTAGCCTTCAAAACACAACCGCCCTCCATTTTGACAAAACCTTGATCAAAGCTGGAATAGGTAATTGGTGACTCTGCTGAAACACCCGCGGCATTCATATTGGGTGCCGGATCTGTCGGCTGATTAACAAGAGCGAAGTTTCCCTGATTAACAAAGGGGGGCGTGTAGTCGATTAGATTCGTGTCAACAAGAGATGGTATGTAGTTTTGGTGGTTAACGACAGGTGGCGTGTAGTTGATCTAATTAACGAGAGGTGGCGTGTAGCTGATCTGGTTAACAACAGGCGGCGTGTAGTTGAGGTTAGCATAAGCGGTTAAAATTTCCTCTCGCATCTCGACTAACGTGATAAATTCCTCTCTCGATAGTGTTATCCCAGTTCTGGTAGGAAACTTAAAAAAACTATCACCGCTATATGTCCTTATATTTATCAATGGTCTGTTACGAAAAACACAAACCGAGACTGCCTTAACGCCATCTTTAGACAATGGAACTACAGTCTCATTTCCACGTGACATAAATATGCGCTGATCACTGAGATCAAACGAAATTGGCGTATTCAAGCTACACGACTCCATATTCAAAGAAAAAACAAACCACCTGGCAACAGACGTTGGTTATGTGTGTGTGTGTACACTGCTCGACTGGGGGGTTTTTATACCCGTTTATCGGGTCGAGGACCGTCTATTTATAGCAGCTAACGCAATACGTTATCAGGCGTGGTAATCAGTCGTGTTGCGACATGTTCAGTGACCTCTGGAACTGACCCAATAGGGGGGTGATGTGTGGGGAAATATGATGCGTGTAACAATTCGGTCTCAGGTAACGCGGCTTGAGACTAGGAAACTCCTCCTCCTCCCCCTGTAGTGTTTATATAGGTTGTGGATTTTAAAAATAGGTGTTAGTTGAAGAGGGGGAAACCTCGCGCGCTGACCTAAAATCACTCGTTGTTATTTTCGTCGGTGGCGTAATCACTAAAGTTAGTAGCACTTGCGAGGATGGATCCCCGATGGAATCATCCCTTCACAGCTCTGATAGCCGGTCCTACCGGGTGTGGGAAAACGGTATTTGTGCAAAAGTTTATACAGAACCTTCACGAGCTAGCTGTCCCCGTACCGGAGGAAGTTATATGGTGTTATGGGGAATGGCAGCCGATATACGAGACTATGGGGTCAGTGAGATTTATCGAGGGTCTACCAGACGTCGATAAATTGGAAGGTGGTAAGAAGAGAAGACTGATCGTCATCGATGACTTGATGTCTGAGACGGACGAGCGGGTAACAAAATTATTCACCAAAGGTAGTCATCACAGAGATATTAGTGTGATGTACATTGTTCAAAATCTATTCGGAAAAATAAAGAACATCGAACCATAAGTCTCAATACGCACTATTTAGTCCTTTTCAAGAACCCGAGAGACGGGAGTCAAATTATGAATCTGGGTAAACAAATGTACCCGGGTCGGGTGGGGTACCTCCAAGATAGTTTTAAGGACGCGACAGCGACTCCTCACGGTTATTTGCTGGTCGATCTTCGTCAGGACACACCTGATAATCTTAGTTTGAGAACAAAAATATTCCCGGGGGAGAGACAAATCGTCTACGTGCCAAAGTAGAGAATCATGTGTGATCAAGCACTTAGACGGCACGGTGAAATGTTGAAATGTATGCGCGCCGCCTCGCCGACCGGTTTAAGAGCCATATTAAAAACAGCCTCTCCCAAACTCATTAACTTTTTGTGCGAGTGTTGTCATAACATATTAAAAGGTAATGTTAGACTCACTCAGCGACAGAAGTGCGAGCTACGTCGACACAAGAACAAGTTGAGACTTCTCACTAAAAAGAAACCGAGTCTTAAGCGGCGGAAAGAGATTCTACAAACCGGTGGGTTCATAGGTGCTTTGCTCCGTCCTATATTAAGTATTCTCGGTGGAGTACTAGGTGCGTAACAATGGCCAAAAAAATGATTTTGGTGGATCCTCGATTCCTCGAGGGTCTTAAACAGACTACTACCACGTCCTATAGCCCACCCGAGGTGATTGGTGACAACTTGAGAGATTTAGATGATGAAATGCAACGCATCCTATTCCGCGATGATTTAGCACCCGCCGATAAGGCCAGAGTGTACCAACGTGCCCTGCATCAATATTTAACTAGATTGGAGCAGTATAAACGACGCTCATTGGGCTCGGTCGATCTCATTCAACACAACACGGCAACAGAAAAAACACATTCCCCACCAACACCATCATTCGAGCTATCACCAGAGCAGACCAAGACACCACCACCACCACCAGCGGAAATCCCAAAGGTAGGTAATGAAACCACTCCGCCCGTAGCCACGTATAAACTGAGACCTAAAAAAAGAAAGAGCGGAATCCCAACACCAAAATGGGAACGGTGGAGAAAATATTGAGACGTCGTTACTTTGACCCTAGTCGACCAGGGGCGTATAGTGGTGCAACGGCCCTGCAACGTAACACCAAACTGGGACTCGCAAAGATCAAACAATGGCTGAGTCATCAGGATACCTATACCCTTCATAAACCAATTCGTCGCAGATTTGAAAGGCGTCCCATTATAACGAGTGGCCCCCAACAGCAATATCAGGCAGACCTAATCGATTTGAGACATTTGAAAAAACACAACGATGGATATTCCTATTTGGTTTCTTGCGTGGACGTTTTTAGTAAATTCGCGTGGTCTGTACCGATACGAACCAAAACGGGGAAATCCTTAGTGGAAGCCGTCGGTAAGATATTTCTCGATGGGAAACCCGCGAGTTTTCAAACCGATAAGGGGTCAGAGTTTCTGAACAGAACATTTAAGAAATTCCTCGCTGACAACAACGTTCACTTTTTCACTACGCAGAACGAAGATATCAAGGCCGCCGTGGTGGAACGCTTTAATAGCACTCTGAAACAACGGATGTGGCGATATTTCACGAAATCCAATAAGTTGTCTTATGTCCGAGTCCTCCCCGCCCTACTTCGAAGTTATAACCATTCGTATCACAGAAGTATAAAAATGGCACCGGTCGACGTCAACGCAGACAATCAAGAACAGGTATGGAACACGTATAATAGCAAACGTAACTTTAAATTTGAAAGACCCCTGTACAAGCCCGGTGATCGAGTTAGACTGGTCCTGGGCAGAGCCAATTTTAAAAAGGGTTATGCCCCGGCTTGGACGGAGGAACTGTTTTCCATCAGTCGAGTAAATGAAACAAACCCCGTTACATATGTGTTGAAGGATGATAAGGGCGATGAGATAGAGGGGTCATTCTACACACCGGAAATTCAAAAAGTTGGAGACAAACACGAGTACAGAATCGAGAGTGTCATAACCGAGCGTCGCACATCCTTTGGGCGAAAGGAGTGTTTAGTCAAATGGTTTGGGTAGGATTCCTCATTTAACACTTGGATACCGTCCAAGGACATTGTCAGATACAAAAACTAGAGATGCGAGAAGAAGAAGAGGAGGAAGTGGTAACTTTTGGTGGAGAGCCCGATTTGCGAGCCGTAAACTCGGGAGTCGGGAGAGACGGCGAACCACGCTGGTTGGGGTCGATGTTTGGGAAACTATCCCCCTACTTAGAACTTGTCTTTATTTGTCAAGTGGTAGTTATATATACAGTTGTAGCGGTCTCGCTGTTCAATCTGACCACCGAAAAGCCAGACGCGAAGGAGGGAAAACTGTGGATAGCCCTACTGAGCAGCTGTTTGGGTTACATGCTACCGAATCCAAACTTGGAGAGGCGACGGTGAAACGAGTTAAAAAAAAAAATGAGTTTTTATGTCACCCTGCCCAGCAACGCATCTATGGAACTTTTTAAGGATAATAACCCAGGCCACTTTTTCGTTAAACTCCCTCAGACCATTGACATTTCGACGCAGTATGAGATCGCGCTGGTGGAGATACAGTTTCCGCTAAATTATTTCAATGTAATAGAGGGTGATGTCTGGATTCGCTATGAATCTCTCGATAACGACGATATTTGCGACGCCAGATTTTATTTCAACGTGACATTGGAGCCTGGGTTATACACGAAACCCGATGCGTTCATCGGCGCGTTGAACGCGTCGATCGTAAAAGCGGAGGATGAGTCGTACAGGGGAGAGAAAGGGAAAAAAATGAGATTCATTTACGCAAAAGAGGTGAATAAAGCCATCTTGAAACTTTACGAGAAAGGAGTCAGTGTTACCATAAGCGACACTTTGAAAAACATGTTAGCCTTCCCCACGACCACAATATCAGACACGGCTCCCGATATCTTCAGCGTGGGTGTAATGGACTTGGAAAGTGTTGCGAAGAATGTCTACGTCTACTGCGATCTCGTTTCCCCCAGACCGGTCGGGGATGTGATGGTGCCTCTCCTCAGGAGCGTGCCTGTTCTCAATAGAAATCACACCTCGGTGTTTCAGATCTACGATAAGCCTCACTACCTACCCCTGAGTAGATTTTCCTTCGATACCGTCGAGATCCTTTTAGCCAACGAACACGGAAAAACCATTCCATTCACCAGCGGGACGTCGGTGCTAACGGTACACTTTCGAGTCAAGAAGCATCTCGAGCTGGTATAATGGTGAAACACACTCCCCTTCATAGAGATGTTGAGTTATACGAAGACTTTTACTGTTGTCAGGCGGGTGATGGGGTGCCCGTGTTTATAGGAGGTCGAAGTCAGAGCGGTCGAGGAATCGGTAGTTTCTTCGGTGGAATCGGGAGGGCTATTTTACCCTGGTTAAAAACCGGCGGTAAGGCCTTGCTCAGAGAAGGCTTGGGGACCGGTCTGCAGGTCGCACAGGACGCATTGGCCGGGAAAAATGTCGGTGAAGCTTTCAAAGAACGAGCTAAGGAGGCCGGTCAGCGGTTGCTACACGGGGCCGTAGACCACTTGCGTGATAACGACCAATCAGGAAGTGGTTTACGTCAAAGCAGAAAGCGAGTTATGAAGCTACCTCCACCAGGAGAACCCGTTACGAAGAGGATAAAACCGACAGCTGGACGGTTCCCCCTTCATTCGGTGCACAACAGAGGGAAGAAGACGAGGGGGACAAAGGATATTTTCGACTAATAATGTCCCTCATTCACCCCAAATCGTGCGAATGTCTTCACTCTGGTTTGGATTTATTTAGCGTTCCACCAACGCAGACATCTCTCGACTCTGGCCAGTTTATTGAAATTCGGCCGATCGCAGCTTTGTCGCATAGCGCACCGATAGAGTTTTTCATTTCTGGAAACAGCGAGGAGTATCTAGATCTTTTCAACACGTTTTTACATCTGCGGGTCAAGATCACCCTCCCGAATGGTGATAGTGTACCTGTCGATGCTGAGGTAGGACCGGTCAACAATTATCTTCACAGTCTATTTTCACAAGTCGACGTATCGCTAAACGACACGTTGGTTACACCGTCGGAGAATACCTATCCTTTTAGAGCGGTGTTTGAGGCCACGCTAAATTACGGAGAGGATGCGAAAACGGGATACTTGACGGCCGCTCTGTTCTACAAAGACACAGCTGGCCACCATGACGATTTGAAAGAAAATGAGGGTTTTAAAACACGGCGCGATTTGACTTCGGGTAGTAAAGAGGTTGAAATGATGGGTCGTTTGCACTCTGATGTCTTTGTGCAGGATCGTTACATGTTAAACAGAGTCGATGTAAAGATAAAACTCACGCCCTCGAAGGATGTGTTCAGCCTCGCGACTCACGATAGCTCTGTGGGTTATAAGAGTGTTATCACCTACGCCGCGCTCGTGGTAAGGAAAGCTAAGCTAAACCCCGCGATTTCTCTGGCCCACGAAAAGGCTCTCTTGAGCGGGAATGCGCGGTACCCGATCAAGAGGGTTACCATCAAGACCTTTTCCATCGCTAGCGGGATGCTTTCCCACAGTCAAGACAATTTATTTTTGTCTCAAACACCGACCCGTATAGTGATAGGTCTGATTACGGCCAGTGCTTTTAATGGTGTTTACACAGCTAACCCGTTCAATTTTCAACACTTTGGTCTGATTTATATGAACCTGACGGTCGACGGGAAATGTATCTCGGGAAAGCCTCTAACTATGGACTTTGAACGAAATCAATACGCGAGAGCTTTCTTCGGCACAAATCTGGCCATGGGTCTGATTGGTAAAGACGCTGGGAATAACGTTGATTAAAGAGAATTCAAGGACGGATACTGCCTATTTGGTTTTGACCTCTCGTCCAGCCTACTGGACGGCTCCCATTTTGAGCTAGCCACAAGCGGACCCTTGTCGATAGAACTCAAGTTTGCCGCTCCCACCACTACTCCCCTACAAGTTATCGTCTACGCAGAGTTGGACTCGGTGCTCGAGGTGTCCAAGACAAGGCAGATTCTAACAGACTTCGCCGTTTGAGAGAGAGTCGAATATGAACACGAGGGAGATTTACAACCTTTTGATGTCGGATATTTTCGTTCGACGTTGTTCCCTTGTTAGTGTCATTCCACGAAACCACTTACCGCCGAGCATCGACCCAACGGCGACCGCGGCCTTTGTCATAAACACCGACCCTGCCCACGAACCCGGTGAGCATTGGGTGGCCCTATTTTACAACGGTCTCGGCGAATGTGAGTATTTCGATTCCTACGGTTTGCCTCCCAGACACGTGGATATTTTAAACTTTATAGAGCAAAACTCACACGTTCCATTCGTCTACAACCCGCGGGTGTTGCAAGATTTGTTTAGCAACACGTGCGGTCTATATTGTGTTTATTATATACTTCTTAAGTGTCGTGGCGCGAAACTTAACAGAATTCTCATGCCTTTTTCATCGAGACAGCACGTAAACGACCGTATCATTTATCGTTTGCTCGCCCCGTGGATACTTCGGCTTCGAGGGGCCCGCCCAGACGCTTAAAATTATCAACAACCGGACAGTAATATATATGTGTCGTATATTTGTTGTATTAATAATAAAGCTGTGAGAAATATAGAACGAGTTTTGTTTTGGTTTACCATGAATGTGTGAGAGAGATGATTGATACTTTGTGTGGCTTGATGATATGAAGGGTGGTGTTGAGGCACATGATGATAGTCTTGAGGGTGGCTGATATGAAGGGTGGTGTTGAGGCACATGATGATGATGATGAGGGTGGTACAAGATGATGATAGTGTTGAGGGTGGCACATGATAGTGTTGAGGGACATGGTGATAGTGTTGAGGCACATGCTGATAGTAGGAAGGGGGATGTTGAGGGTGGCACATGATAGTGTTGAGGGACATGGTGATAGTGTTGAGGCACATGATGATAGTAGGCACATGAAGGGGGATGTTGAGGGGCATGGTCAGAAATCTAGGAAGTTGTGTTAGAAAACAAGGAGGGAAGGTCAGAATACATGATGCTAACGATACTAATAATTGCTTGTCAGCATTTTTTTTTACATGTCGCCTCCTGTTGCCTAATACCCACACATGATGATAACCAATAAAGGCACCTTTCCCCACCCGCACGACGACCCGCCATCCGACCCGCGAGATACCCCCCCTTTTAGAACCGCTGTCCCCGACATGCCTCTACCTAACTTTAACTCTAAACACGGAGCCTAACAATGACCGTCAGCTCCTAACAATGACCACGATTCCTTGTAAGCGATTCTAACAATAGCATTCCTCTAGTACCCAGTCAACAAAAATGTCATTCCAGTTTCTTGACTAGTTTTCCGTCAGTATTTACAGCTTATTTTTTTTCATAGTTTTTATTATTTCGCCTTTTTTTAAAATCAGTTTTATCACATTTAACTATATTTCTTAACGTTTTGAAACATATTTATCACATACTCTTTTAAAATACTCTTTCACAAATTTCTAACACGAGCGAGGCGATCACCGGACACGGAGCGACGATCACCGGATTAGCACCGAGTCTCCATTGAATTTACCTGAGTTAAGCTCTCAGTGATTCGACAAACTGACGAACACCAAAAAAAAATTTTTTCCCAAAAAAAAATTATGAAGTTCGAAAAAATCGCGAATTCGAAAAAAATTTTTTTTTTTTTTGGCACCGTTTTGGTGCAAAGTCGGTGCAAAGTCGGTGCCAAATCTATTGTATTTCGGTGCATGTTATTCCACCAAGTACCACTAGCCCAGTCAACAAAAATGTCATTCCAGTTTCTTGACTAGTTTTCCGTCAGTATTTACAGCTTATTTTTTTTCATAGTTTTTATTATTTCGCCTTTTTTAAAAATCAGTTTTATCACATTTAACTATATTTCTTAACGTTTTGAAACATATTTATCACATACTCTTTTAAAATACTCTTTCACAAATTTCTAACACGAGCGAGGCGATCACCGGACACGGAGCGACGATCACCGGATTAGCACCGAGTCTCCATTGAATTTACCTGAGTTAAGCTCTCAGTGATTCGACAAACTGACGAACACCAAAAAAAAAATTTTTTCCCCAAAAAAAATTATGAAGTTCGAAAAAATCGCGAATTCGAAAAAAAATTTTTTTTTTTTTTGGCACCGTTTTGGTGCAAAGTCGGTGCAAAGTCGGTGCCAAATCTATTGTATTTCGGTGCATGTTATTCCACTTTTCTGTTGAGTTCACAGCCACCGCTACTACTTACATGTGATATGCGTTGTTTGAGAAAAGTAACAAACAACACAAGAAGAGATAGAATACCAAATGAAACCATAAGAAAAATGGTAGGAACAAAACCCTGCCAAGAATATATAGAACAACAACTTAAATGGTTTGGCCACCAGGTCGGAATGAATCCTCACCAATCACGATCAAGGGCGTTCTTCTCGAGAATGCATTGAAAAAGACCAAGAGGAAGACCTAGAAGAAGATGGATAGATGCAGTGACAGAGACATGTAACAACAAAGGAAAATCACTAATTCAGACAATTCGAGCAGCTCAAGAACGACAAATGATATAAACCACGACACCTTTTAGGTATCAGTGAAAAGAGAAAAGAGGAAGCAGAACCAATGACACACATCTACACAGACAGAAGAAGTTCGGAAGTAACAAAAGAGGGACCAAAAGATCTTTGTAAAAAAAAAAAAAGAAATACTATTCTATATACGGAGCAGAATTAATAGTACTACTTGAAGTCATCAGAACACTCAAACAAGAAAACAGGAAATGCCCACATGAAATAGACGCCTTCTTTATCTTGATTCATCCAGCCCCGTAAGATGTCGCATAGAGTTCGCTGTGTTTTTCGCCACTCATCTCTATTCTTGGCTATATGTTTTATCTGATTAGTCAATGCCTACTAACTTTGCTTCTCTCAGAAGTATTCTTTTCAGTGTCTCTCTAGGTCTTCCTTTTTTTTTTGTATCCTGATACGTCTCATAGAAGAGCTTGTTTTGAAATTCTTTTGTTGTCTCTTATCAACACATGTCCGACATGTGTCCGTCTTCACTTCCTAATGGTAGATGAGCTTGTTGGTTGCACGGCCATTTCTCTTATCTCTATATTGAATTATCATAGGTATGGAATATTCATTCCATTATACACAAAATATTCTTCTTATGCATTTGTCTTCACAAGTGTTTAGTATTTTCTTAATCTCTGTTTTTCTTTCCCCAGTTCATTTTTTTGTACGCGTGCATAGGTAAGTGTTGATGATACTTTTGAGTTGAATATTTTAAGTTTAATTTTCATGCTTAGTATGTTTGATTTCCACATTTTGATCCGGTTTTTCAAATTAGCTCCATAGATGGCAACTTACTTCTGGAATTCTTGAAACCATTTAAACAATAATCAAACATTGATACAAGTTCAATTGTCAACGTTCAATTGATCTATTGTCAGCGATGAAAGCTCAAACCTGACATATCTGCTAGAATAGCTCAAACTGCAATATAATATGTGTAGTCAAAACCTATTGGCAAGTATAAGAATATATCTTGGCTCTAAAATCATGCTACAGCTGATGGCTTGCGACAGGATCGGTGAACCAGAACCATCCAGACCCTACTCCACCTCTCCGCGGTGCCTCTAGTAACAGACTAACCTGCCTAGTCTGGCCAAGCGAGTGGGGATCGAAGAAGGAAGACAACCCGTACTCAAAAATGTCGTGCTGAAGTCGGATGAGTTGGGCTGAAAGGCGCAAATATCACAGTTATACTGCAAATCACAACACAACGTAGACACGCCCACTTAACGTCCTTTTAAGGGCGGATGATGAAGAGGTGTACTGCTTTAGTCATCGGGCGAACGCAAGCAAGCAAATCAGGCTGATGTACATCCTTGTTATATACACGTTTGTATACGCTCGCAAAATATGGATGCTTACAGCAGAGCTACGGTGGCAAAATACAAGCTATGGAGATGAAATGTTAATGTAAGGCTTTGGATATCTTTCACTTAGATCTGATCATGAATGGAAAGGTTTTCAGAAAACTACAAACAAGTAATCAGAGTAATTGATGATCTTTTCACTATTGTGGAGAACTGTAAAATGGAATGGTTTGGTCATGCATCTCGATCGTCTGGTCGAGTAAAGGCTACTCTAGAAGTAAATTAGAAAAAAGCAAGAAGGAGAGCTAGATAGAAAATGTAATGGGAAGATAATATCAAAGTATGGACAGACTTCTTTGCAGAGTCACTTTCAGAATGACTGAAGATAGAGATAATGGAGAAGGTGTACGAAGACTGCCAATGGCGCTTCAACGAACTTCAAGGTGAATAAGAAGAAGATGATGAATGAAGTAGAAGAAAAAGAAGGAGATATAGAAGAGGTAGAAGTAGAAAGAAGATGATGATAATGAAGAAGAAGATAATGATGGAGATGATGATGAAGAGGAAGAAAAAAAAGAGGGAGATGAAGAAGAGGAAGAAGTAGAAAGAATATGATGATACTGAAGAAGAAGATAATGATATTGAAGAAGAAGATAATGATGATGATGATGATGATGAAGAGGATGAAGAAGATGTTGATGATGATGATTATGAAGAGGATGAAGAAAAATAAAAATAATTTTAAAACATGAAAAATATGTAACTATGTAAATATGTATATATCAAAAAACAACAACAGATAGGAACATAATGAAAATATCATTGACAGAATAATACAAACAACAAGCGACACGTATTATTTAAAAAATTATTTAAACAAAGTAATGTTACAATAGTATCCATTGCTTGTATTTACTTTGTCCCTTCATAAAATTAAGTTTAAATTTCTATATTTAATGTCGAGTTGAAAAAAAAAACAAAGAAAAGAACTGGTTAAGTTATGTAGAACGACGTAATGCTCTAGAGAAGATAATTATGAAGGGTATAATTCCAGGGGAGCAAGGAGATATAAGAGATCAGATCAGAAATGAAGAACTGAGGAGAAAAAAAAAACTAGGAATAGCCTCCACCATAGAATATATAAATGGAGCCGCGATAGTTCAGTGGTTAGTGAACTGGACTACAAAGGACAAGAGGTTGGGTTCGATCCTGACCGACGGCTTCCGGGTTCCACCAGCCTTAAATGGATACCTGATTTTTTTTCTGGCAATGTAAAGCGGCACGGGCGTAATACCGACCACATTACCCCCAAAAATGATGTGCCGAAGGTCTATAAAAATTATGGTCACTAACACCATATTCCCCATACGTCACTTGGTGTGACGGGGGTCACCCATTTATTTAAAATTTATTTTAAATTCTGACGAGGTTTATTTAAAATTAGAATATACAAAGAAACAACAGATACAATGGTTTGGCTACGTGACAATGCAGAGTAATCGAAACACAACACAACGAGCCCTCAATAAACGTTGCGACAACAGCAGACCCAAGGGTCGATCACGAAAAAGATGTAAAATGTAAAATAAGTAAAATGAGTAAACTACCCCCGTCACGCCAAGTGACGCATAGGGAATATGGTGTTAGTGATCATAAATTGTACAGACCTTCAGCACATGATTTTTGGGGTAATGTGGTCGGTTTTACGCCCGTGCCGCTTTACATTCCCTGACAAAAATTCGGTACCCATTTAAGGTTGGGTGAATCCGGAAGCCGTCGGTTGGAATAGAACCCTACCTCTTGTCCTTTGTAGTCCAGTTCACTAACCACTAAGCTACGAAAAAGATGGATCGAAGGAATATTAGAAGCATTAGGAAACATAGCATCAGCAGAGGCGAACAGAAGAGCAAAAGACCGCACATTATATCTACCCTCGACGCTGAAAGGCAAATGAGGAAAGAAAGAAGCAGAAGAAGAAACGTGTTCAAGCCTGCAAGGTTTAAGGCACGTACAAGGTATAAATTCAGAGGAAGAGGTATGTTTACAGCACTCGGAAAAAAAATGACAAAAAAATCAGATACTTGTCTTAACAGGAAAAAATACAGATACACTATGTATTTCCGAGCTGTGATAGCAGCCTTATGCTATAGTCATGAGAAAACCTGCGCGAAAAGACATTGTTCGCGACAGCTAATTTTTTAGTTAGCTGAGTGGCAGTGTTCCCTAGCGTTAGTTGAGTGGCAGTGTTCCTTAGCGTTTGGCTTTTCGTGGCAAAGCGCTGTGCCACTGAGTACGGGTTCGATCCTGCTTTGGTCCATAATTTTTTCTGTTGTTGATTATTTGTCATTTTTTCCGAGTGCTGTAAACATACCTCTTCCTCTGAATTGATTCGCTGATTATCGCCTTTTCGGAAGTTTCCCTCTATAATAGTATTCATTTATTATTATTTGTCTCCACGTACAAGGTTTACAGGAAAGATTACACCGCCGCGTTTCTGTTCAAATGATTTATTGTTCAGCAAATGCGTGCAAAGAGATGAGCCGCGATAGCTCGCTGGTTAGTGAACTGGACTACAACGGACAGGAGGTCGGGTTCGATCCTGACCGACGGCTTCCGGGTTCACCCAGCCTTTAATAGATACCGGATTTTTTTCTGGAAAAGTAAATCGTCACCAGCGTAATATCGACCACATTACCACAAAAATCATGTGCCGAAAGTCTATAAAAAATTATGGTCACTGACGCCATATTCACTATATGCCACTTGGCGTGACAGGGCTCTTTACTTTTTTTTTTTTTTACTTTAAATGCGTGCAAAGTGCATTCCAGTCATCAATGAAATTGTATTTTCTTGGTTCACTGATTGGTGACAGATCGTTATGATAATGGTTGCATTAACTGACAGTAACTGACACACAACCCTCCTTGATGTCTCACTGTAACTGACACAACCTTCCTTGATGTCTCAGTGTAACTGACACAACCTTCCTTGATGTCTCAGTGTAACTGACACAACCTTCCTTCATGTCTCAGTGTAACTGACACAACCTTCCTTGATGTCTCAGTGTAACTGACACAACCTTCCTTCATGTCTCAGTGTAACTGACACAACCTTCCTTGATGTCTCAGTGTAACTGACACAACCTTCCTTCATGTCTCAGTGTAACTGACACAACCTTCCTTCAGGTCTCACTGTAACTGACACAACCTTCCTTCGTGTCTCACTGTAACTGACACAACCTTCCTTGATGTCTCAGTGTAACTGACACAACCTTCCTTCAGGTCTCACTGTAACTGACACAACCTTCCTTGATGTCTCACTGTAACTGACACAACCTTCCTTCAGGTCTCACTGTAACTGACACAACCTTCCTTCATGTCTCAGTGTAACTGACACAACTTCATTCATGTCTCAGTGTATATGACACAACCTTCCTTCATGTCTCACTGTAACTGACACAACCTTCCTTGATGTCTCATTGTAACTGACACAATCTTCCTTCGTGTCTCATTGTAACTGACACAACCTTCCTTCATGTCTCACTGTAACTGACACAACCCTCCTTGATGTCTCATTGTAACTGACACAACCCTCCTTGATGTCTCACTGTAACTGACACAACCTTCCTTCATGTCTCACTGTAACTGACACAACCCTCCTTGATGTCTCATTGTAACTGACACAATCTTCCTTCGTGTCTCACTGTAACTGACACAACCTTCCTTGATGTTTCAGTGTAACTGACACAACCTTCCTTCATGTCTCACTGTAACTGACACAACCTTCCTTGATGTCTCACTGTAACTGACACAACCTGCCTTCATGTCTCACTGTAACTGACACAACCTTCCTTGATGTCTCAGTGTAACTGACACAACCTTCCTTGATGTTTCAGTGTAACTGACACAACCTTCCTTGATGTTTCAGTGTAACTGACACAACCTGCCTTCATGTCTCACTGTAACTGACACAACCTTCCTTGATGTCTCAGTGTAACTGACACAACCTTCCTTCATGTCTGACTGTAACTGACACAACCTGCCTTCATGTCTCACTGTAACTGACACAACCTTCCTTGATGTCTCAGTGTAACTGACACAACCTTCCTTCATGTCTCACTGTAACTGACACAACCTGCCTTCATGTCTGACTGTAACTAATACATCCTTCCACCACATAGTATTACCAACACCCCCCCCCTCCTTCACATCCTCCACCACATTATATTGTGACGATATCTTCCCTTTACTCCTATTTTCCCTCTAAGGTGGCCTTCAACATTGTTATTTGTATTTCTTTATACCCAAAGTATTTCGTTTTTCAGCTTTCTAAATTGTGTGGAATATACTGTGCAATCATATCTTGACAATAGAAATAACAAATAGAGTTTCTAAATGTTCTGTAGATCCAGTCTTAACATTTGGATGTGAATAATGAGATAACAAGCAAGAAAATCACTGGAAGATGTAGAAATTTGGTTTAGCAGGAGAATGTGAGAATACCATGGACAGCTAAGAAGAGCAATGAAACGTTCTGAAAGAAGCCAAAGCAAAGTGAGAGCTATTTTCAAAATTAGGAAGAAACAATCATTTTTGGCCATGTAATGAGAAGGGAGTCGATTCAGAGGAAGAGGTATGTATACATCACTCGTAAAGAATGACAAATAATTAATAACAGAAATAAAAAACAAAGAACAATACATGGTCCGAAGCAGGATCAAACCCGAACTCCTTGGCACAGCACCAAACCACGAAAAACGAGTGCTGTAAACATACATCTTCCTCTGATATGATTCGTTGATTATCGCCTCGGAAGTTTCCCTCTAAATAATATTCATTTATTATTATGTGTCTCAAATGTGAAGGGAACAGATGGAATATATTGCAACAACTGGAAACACTGACGAACGAAGAGTTAGAGGGAAGTAAAGGCAATGGATTCCAGAAAACTTAAGAGATTGGCTTGCCAGAAGGTCACCAACATAAATGATAAATAACTGTGGAGATCGAAAGTTGTGGAGAGTCATGATCACTTACGCCAGCAGGCATGGTACTTGACGATGATGATTATTTCCTTTTTCTTCTTCAATTCTATTACAATATGCAGTTTTCATCTTCCGCTTTGGTATTTCTTGTTGACATTTGCACCATTCTTTCAATTCGTCAACAAAATCATATTTCTATGCAAACATGTTGATGGGTATTGATGCATATATTGAGTTATTTGCGGGTCATCATCATTGCACTCCGAACATGTCCATAGGTGCTCAGATCCCCTCCTCAGCAATTCCCTCAGTGTCCAGCGACTGACGACTCCAGTTCTATGTTGGTTGATAAGTCTTCTTACACGGCCACTAAGTTTCTCATTTCTGGCTGTGCCCATCTTAACTCCCATTTCCATCATCCGAAGAAGTGACGTTGATCTGTGTTTGTCGAAGTCCTGTGCTCTTCCCACATCTCGAAGGGCATTGATGATGCCCGCCCGATCCATTGGTTGCCCGTCCTCAACGACAGCGCCGCTAGCCAACCTGTCCGCTCTCTCATTTCCCCGTACTCCCGCATGTGGAGGGACATAGACAAAGGTGACCTTACGTATTTTGGATTTCTGCAACGACTCTACCCATTGCATGCGTACATAGCCCGCCTCCACTTTTTTTATCATGCTCATCGAATCACTCAGTATACATGCGTGGGTGTAGTCTTGTGACTCTAACCATTTGAATGCCTTGGTCACTGCCATCACCTCCATTGTCATACTACTCGTGGTCATGACATATGCACCACTGTCTTCGTAGACTATTCTGCCTGCCGAGCGTGCTGTAAATGCCCATGCACTTCTTTGGTGTCGTCTTACAGATCCGTCTGTATAGATGACTGCATCTTTCTTATCGGTGTTATCGCAGATGAGACCGTTGACCTCAGCATTAACCACGACCGGGTTCTGTTCCCTACTTTCCTGTCGAGTGTGACAATACACGAGAAAGTCCCCTTGAATGACGTAGGCACCGGTTTCCGTGCTACTAAGTAAGTGTACGTGAGTCTGAACCATCCAAAGCATCAACGTTCAGCGACGTTCATCATGATGCATATATATATATTTCATACATATATTTTTTTGTTTCCTACAGGTATATTTTGATATACATGCAAACATATTCACGTTTCTGGTAGTGGTATAGTCGGAGAACCAATACCCACGTCCACACATATTTTTTTAATCGTTTACTGATTTATATCTGCAAGGCTTTGTAGCCACCATTGTGATTTTAGTCCACTAGGTTGGTAACGAGACTTCGGATAAGTACTTCAGGGAAGTGATTTTTTTTTCTATAAGATTGTCTACCATAACTGTCTATCTATCTATCTATCTATCTATCTATCTATCTATCTATCTATCTATCTATCTATCTATCTATCTATCTATCTATCTATCTATCTATCTATCTATCTATCTATCTATCTATCTATCTATCTATCTATCTATCTATCTATATCTATCTATCTATCTATCTATCTATCTATCTATCTATCTATCTATCTATCTATCTATCTATCTATCTATCTATCTATCTATCTATCTATCTATCTATCTATCTATCTATCTATCTATCTATCTATCTATCTATCTATCTATCTATCTATCTATCTATCTATCTAACTGTATGTCTGTCTGTCTGTTTGTCTATATACATTTTTGTGTCTGTTGTTCTAGATGAAGGCCAACTGAGCCACAACGTCATTGTGATGTTGTTATGTTCTACATTGTGTAAAAAATATTAACATAACTCTTTTTTTTTATTTTTTTTTAATTTGTCATTAATTTCTCAATCATAATTTGTTATATTTATGTTCCTGTGTGTGTGTGTGTTTTTTTTCAAAATTAATCAACTAAAACAAATGAATCAATGATTTATTAACCACACGTTTCTGTTGTTACCTTCATTTCACCAATTTCGCTATTTAAAAATAATTAATTAATAAATAAGCCTAATCTTGTCAGTTATTGAGAGCCGCGATAGTTCAGTGGTTAGTGAACTGGGGAGCCGCGATAGTTCAGTGGTTAGTGAACTGGGGAGCCGCGATAGTTCAGTGGTTAGTGAACTGGGGAGCCGCGATAGTTCAGTGGTTAGTGAACTGGACTACTGAGAACAAGCGTTCCTTTTCGATCCCGAACGTCGGCTTCCTAGTCCACCCAGGCTTAAATTGGAACCAGATATTTTCTGGGAAAGTAAAACGGCACGGGCGTAATACCGACCACACTACCCCAAAAATCATGTGCCGAAGGTCTGTAAAATTTATGGTCATTAACACCATATTCCCTATACGCCACTTGGCATGACGGGGGCTCTTTACTTTTTTTTTTTATTTATTAATGATTGTTTGTAGTTAGTAAGACCATTGGTCACCATGCTGTGTCTCTTACAGTGATGTTGATGATTACATTATGACGTGCAAGTAAATGTTACTTCTCTGCTGAATTCTCTCGACCAATTGAAAACCGTGTCACATTCAGCACTCAAAAGTGTGTTGCTATTAACGACCTTATGTTTTTATAACGCCATTTCTGTATTGCTAACTGTGTACGAACCTACGCTTTGAAAGTTTGGATAGCAACGTCATATCTTACCGGTCAGAGAATAGTTCCCTTACCGAGACCTCATTTATAGCGCTGATCAAAGACATTTACCAGTGTGTGCACGTAACAGCCTTGGTACATTTACATACATAGGGTAGTCAGCACATATTGTATTAGATCAATAGGGCATAATAAGTCTGAAAATAGCAACACATTTAGCTCCAATGTTGTGATCTTAGCATGGATTACTTTTTTCTATCTCAGAGAGAGTGTGGAATCCACAATTTCTTTCAATCTGAGTTGTGGTTTCAAGTTTGCGTCTACTGCCTCCTGGAGAATCTGTCTGTCATGAGCTTTTTTTTCAGATCAATTATGTTCTTAATAAGAGTTCCCGTATCACGTTTGCATGCCTCTTTGTTGCGTAGAAGTGGTTTCACAAGCAAAGAGATAACAAGCAGGCGGTGAAGCTGGATAAGTCACGAACATGGTACAGGTAATAACACCTCTTTGTTGCGTAGAAGTGGTTTCACAAACAAAGAGATAACAAGCAGGCGGTGAAGCTGGATAAGTCACGAACATGATAGAGGTACTAACACCTCTTTGCTGCGTAGAAGTGGTTTCACAAACAAAGAGATAACAAGCAGGCGGTGAAGCTGGATAATTCAAGAGCATAGTAGAGATACTAACAACGATATATTCGCAAAATGGTTTGCAGTGAACTTTAATGTGAAAATGACAAGGAAGCACTAAAAAGAACCAGTAAAAAATAACCAGTAAAAAAGAACCGGTAAAAAAGAACCACGCTGTTAACAGTGAAATCAAAGATAAACATAATAATCAAACTTCATGTATAACTGCTAAGTATGGGAACATAAAGTATTTGTTATTGCCCTAAAGGATATCACCCCTCGTACCGGCAATTTAGAGTTATATTGACCTTCCGAGAGGAAAACAATGAAGATGTAGACACGAATGAGAGCTGGGCGTCAGATGGGGACCAAACAATAAACAATCTACATTTCTTAAGTTAGAATGAGGTGTTAACTTACCAAATATGCTACTCCATTCTGTATTTACCTGGAACGCTTAACCTGTGCAACATTTCAAATAAGTAAGAATGAAGGAGAGAACAGACAAGCTAAAATAAAATTCTTCTTAACCCTCCTAATGGGACGCCTTCGGATTTTGAGAAACGCAATCTGTGGCAAGAGCAGAGATTTTCAGATTTGCAAGACCCCTTTTGTCCAAGACCTGATGGGGAAATTATGTTAGCTAGCGTCACTCGTGGCACTCGCACAATGCCGTCGTTTTCCATCCTTCCGGTTTGCGGCGCTCTCGTGTGAGCAAGCGCATTCAGTTCGAGGCTTTGAGGTGTCATGGCTGACACAAAATGGCGACAAATGAGAGAAAACACTGAGATGCTAAAGAGGAGCTATCCTCGAATTTGTGTCGCCGAAAGTTGCCTTTAATTAAAAGCTGACATTCGGGGTTACTCAACTTTGAACTTGCAAATGGGATAAAAAGGATGTACATGCCCTGTTTGATGAGCTTCAAAATGTTGAGTGATAATTGCTAAAAATAGATTTCATCGTTTGCATCTTATCCCTGTAACATCTGAGAATATTGAGTTGGGAATAACTAGCTTTTGTTAAATTACATTAAAAAAAAATAATAGATGTATAACTTCAGTTAAATAACCCCGCAATAGGAAATCATTTGTGAAATATGATGTAGAGGAGCCAGTTAATTATAATGATAAGGACGTTAAAGAAAGATTAGGAACATCAAATGGCAGGACAAAGTAATCAACCCTAATGTCTAACAACGAGCCAAAATCCCATCCATAATGGAAACACTTAGGAGTCAGAGACTAATATGACTGCGTCATATAAGTAACAATCTTATTCCTAAACAAATATTGCATGGCGATTTTCATGAATGAAAGAGACAAAAGGGCAGACCAGTGCTGGGATATAAGGATGTTTGCAGGGCTTCCTTGGGGAATTCTCTATCAGGAGAAAGAAACTGGGACAATGTGGCTGCAGATTGTAACACTTGGAGAACGAAAAGACAAAATAGCAAAGCAACTTTCAAGGCAGTGCTGATATCAAATTCAGAAGACAAAAAGTAAAAGTAAAGTACCCCCGTCACGCCAAGTGGCGTATAGGGAAATATGGTGTTAGTGACCCTATATTTTACAGACCTTCAGCACATGATTTTTGGGATAATGTGGTCAGTATTACGCCCGTGCTGCTTTACTTTCCCAGAAAAAATCCGGTACCCATTTAAGGCTGGGTGAACCCGTAGCCGTCGGTTGGGATCGAACCCTACCCCTAGAAGACAAAAAGGCCCAGGAGAATGGAGACGAGGCCAGGCACCACGAATACATCTTGTTTATTTATGCGGATGGATCTGTCTATCCAATATTGACAGATTTAGTCACTGATAAGACACTAATATTGTTTTCCAAGTTACTGACTTATCATGATTGCTTACTACCAATCGTATGTCAAGTCGCCAAAGACCATATAAGGACATTAAGATCTCAACTTGTAGAAAACACGCACAATCCTTTCAATACACAGCAATGAACAATTAAAGTTGAATTGATCCAGAATGTCAGTTAATGAATAATATACACCGAAATATAATGTAATTTTTAAAAAAGCTTTAGAAAATTAGCTTTTTTTTTTGTTTTTGTTTAGGAACACATCGCGATGCCAGTTATTGAGAGAATAGAAAAACATGATTACTCTAATTATTGAAGAACACACATCAAGTTATCTTTTCGGCATCTTTTACTTGAATGGCATTATAAATTACAAAAGTTTGCAAAAGGATACAAAATGTAATCGGGGTACATGATGATTACATCTTATCAATATTCATGTATGGTGCAGAAACATGGACATCACACAATAAAACAGAACAGAAAATTGAAGCCTTTGAAATGTGGATTTATAGAAGAATAGGTAGAATTGGATGGAAAGAAAAGAAAACAAATGATGAAGTTTTAAAAAAAAATAAAAATAAAAAGAGAACTACTAAATACAATTAGAGCAAGAAAAATAATTTTTTTGGGGCATGTTAAAAGACACAAAGCCTAATAAAAGTAATATTGGAAGGGAAAATTCAAGGTAAATTAGGCAGAGGCAGACCAAGACCAACATGGACGAGTAACATCAAAAGATGAACAAGTCAATCTATGACAATCTGCACCATCAAAGCAAAAGACAGTCCTCATAATTAGCAGTTTAACCGTTGAGCACATTTCACAACTACTGATTCCTCAAGGGTTACTACTTCATAAAACACAATAAAAGAGATGGATAAAGGGAATACTAGAATCACTAGGAGAAATAACATCAGAAGAGGCCAACAGAAGAGCAAAGAATCGCAGATTGTTTCTCCCTCGACGCCAACGGCAGCAGAGGAAGGATAGAAGAGGAAGAAGAAGTATATAAAAAAGTAAAGTAAAGTATAATTATCTCAACAAATATCAAAATAATTTCTGGGGAACATTATCTCAACAAATATCAAAATAATTTCTGGTGGAACATTATCTCAGCAAATATCAAAATAATTTCTGGTGGAACATTATCTCAACAAATATCAAAATAATTCCTGGTGGAACATTATCTCAACAAATATCAAAATAATTTCTGGTGGAACATTATCTCAATAAATATCAAAATATTTTCTGGTGGAACATTATCTCAACAAATATCAAAATAATTTCTGGTGGAACATTATCTCAACAAATATCAAAATAATTTATGGTGGAACATTATCTCAACAAATATCAAAATAATTTCTGGTGGAACATTATCTCAATAAATATCAAAATAATTTCTGGTGGAACATTATCTCAACAAATATCAAAATAATTTCTGGTGGAACATTATCTCAACAATATCAAAATAATTTCTGGTGGAACATTATCTCAACAAATATCAAAATAATTTCTGGTGGAACATTATCTCAATAAATATCAAAATAATTTCTGGTGGAACATTATCTCAATAAATATCAAAATAATTTATGGTGGAACATTATCTCAACAAATATCAAAATAATTTCTGGTGGAACATTATCTCAATAAATATCAAAATAATTTCTGGTGGAACATTATCTCAACAAATATCAAAATAATTTCTGGTGGAACATTATCTTAATAAATATCAAAATAATTTCTGGTGGAACATTATCTCAACAAATATCAAAATAATTTCTGGTGGAACATTATCTCAACAAATATCAAAATAATTTCTGGTGGAACATTATCTCAACAAATATCAAAATAATTTCTGGTGGAACATTATCTCAACAAATATCAAAATAATTTCTGGTGGAACATTATCTCAATAAATATCAAAATAATTTCTGGTGGAACATTATCTCAACAAATATCAAAATAATTTCTGGTGGAACATTATCTCAACAAATATCAAAATAATTTCTGGTGGAACATTATCTCAACAAATATCAAAATAATTTCTGGTGGAACATTATCTCAACAAATATCAAAATAATTTATGTTGGAACATTTTTCTATAAATATCAAACAAAAAAATTTAAGCGGAACAATATTTCGACAAATATCAAATTCTGGCGGAACATTCTTTGTGCTTTCGATGTACTGACGCTCTTTTCGCATTAAAAAGCAGTGCAGAAAAAACGACAGAACACAATCAAAAGTTGCCACATAGTTTTCATTGACTAGGAAAATCATTCGACAGAGTAAATAGAGAACAACTGTGGAAGATACTAAGAACATATGGAGTATGCGAACATCTAACCAATCTTATTAAAAGTCTCTACACGAACAGCAGCTGCACAGTCAGAACGGCAGCAGTCTACGCGGACCACTTCGATGTTAGACCAGGTGTAAGACAGGGGTGTGCACTATCCCCCCCTACTGTTTATTACATACATGGATCATATATGCAAGCTAGCCAACCCATCAGAGACAGATGAGATCAACGAGCATTTATTTGCAGACGACCAGGCACTAATATATGAAACAATAGAAGACCTACAAGAACACTTAAACAAACTCAACATCGCAGGCACAAAATACAACATGAAAATCAGCATCAACAAAACAAAAGTCATGAATGTCGCCAAAAATAAACAGAACATCAACATAACTATAGAAGACGGGCCAACAAAACAAGTAGAGGAATTCAAGTACCTAGGAAGATAGTGAGAATCGACAATTCTCAAACAGCTGAGATAGAATCAAGATACATCAAAGCTTGTCAAATCATTGGACAGTTATCACCACTATTGTCCAACAAGGAAATAACTCTAGAGGCAAAACGGGCACTCTACAATACAATTTTCATCCCAACGTTGTGCTGTCAATGTCAGTCCTTGACCCTAGATGCAAGAACAATAAGAAAAATAACCTCTACAGAGATGAAATGTATCAGACAAATGACAGGAAACAGCCTGAGAGATAAGATCAGAAATGAAGAGCTAAGAAAAAAGCTAGGAATAGCCCCCGCCATAGAATATATAAAGAAACAACAGATAAATGGTTTGGCCACGTGACAAGACAGAAAGATCAAAACACAACACAACGTGCCCTCAATTAACGCTGCGAGAATACCACACCTAAGGGTCGACTACAAAACAGATGGATCGATGGGATATTAAAAGCATTAAGAAACATAACAGCAGCATAAGTGAACAGAAGAGCAAAAGACAGCAAATTAAATCTCCCCTCGACGCTGAAAGGCAAATGAGGAAGGAAGGAAGAAGTAGAAGTCTCAAATGTGAATTACTCTCATAAAATAGCTAGAGGTTATCTTGACACATGATAAATGTTGCAATACATATCAGGTTGGAACCATAATGCCACAATAATAATACAACAGCAGCTGTTCAATGTACGCTATTCATCACCAACTCCTAAGTGCCGACCGCTTTTGGCGTGGCTCCGAGTACAATAAGAGATGTATTGAAATCACCATAATTTAGGTATCTGAGTTGGCCGTGTGCTCTTGCGTTTGGTTCTTGTGGCAAGGCGCTGTGTCGAGGAGTGTGGGTTCGATCCTGCTTAGACCACCTATTGTTCATTGTTTCATTTTTCTGTTGTTGATTCTTCTTCTTCTACCTTTTAGCTCCCAGTGGAGCATAGGTCTTCAACAAACACTTTCCAAGTCGTTCTGTTTTTTGCCATTCTTTTAAGATCATTCCATGTCTTCCCCATCATCTTTAACTCTGCTTCGATCTGTCTTCTCCAAGAATTCCTTGTGTTGTTGATTATTTGTGATTATTTCAGAGTTGTAAAACTCTTCCCATGATTTTATTCGGTGATCTATCACCTCGCAAGTTTCCCTCTATAATACTTCTCATTTATCATTAGTAGTAGTAGTCTCTGTTAGTCATAGTTGACTATGGATTTTCCAGCGCCCATATAAATGTTATTTTTTCTTTTATCTCGCCGTGTATTCTCTTTTTCTATGAATCTCTTTGCTTTTTGTTTGAGTTGGAGCTTTAGAGTGTGTTTCCAGAGATTACGGTCTGCAGCTATTTCTTCCCAGGCTGCAGGGTTTATGTTCAGAGTCTTCCTGTCGCCGTTTACACACGTCTACAAATCAAAGTTTTGGGAGCCCCCTACTCCTTTTGCCATCTGCCAGTTGTCCGTAGAGTATATATTTGATGTCGTGCACATTATCTGATAGACCGGTCTGTATAGTGTGACAGTTCCAGCAACCCAATCGTAGGTTAGGTTTCTTGGTTCTTGATTTCGCTTGTGTGGCAGGTGTGGGTGGTAACACGTGGACACCAAAATGATGGGGCTGGAGAGGCTTCTCCCTGGCCCGAGCCTGGGCAGAAAAAGAAAGAGACAAGTTGTTGCCCATGCAACATGTTTCTTCTCTCCACGCAACCAAGCAATCCATAGGTCTAGCAGTGCAAGAACAATTTGGTCCCAACGGCGCCGCAAACATCAGTTATTTATCATTTGTCAAAAATAATGTACACTTTACATCATCTACTAAATAATGTCAGATACCTTTTGGACTGTCTCGAGTGCAATAAGATCTGCTTGTTATAACTAATAGCAGTTAACCTGCAAATAGAAACGTAAAATGTCTCAGATTTGGGCTCTGATTTTGTTAAATTTATGGTCTCAAACCATGGTGTGCATTAAAGTGTAGCTGAGAACTCGCTAAACAGTTGGGACATATGCAAAATGATCGACGAGGGGGCATCGAGCTGTGGGCCCCCGAATTATCGAATTAGAAAACCGTCGGTGTAACTAATAACGAAAAGCGCAACCAACTCTCGCCAGAAAGCCTCGTGCGTTGAGCTTAGTCCCTGCCAGTGAGGAATCCCATTTCGTGAAATGCAAATTGGGAGTTTGTTATTGTTCCTAAATTGGCCCCGTACAAAAAATACAAGCCCATAACTAGGATTAGAGGGCAAAAGGCTCAGAATTGGAATTCAGCCCCTTTCAGGAAGAGAAATGCCCGATCTCCAAATGGGAAATTGAGTTGTGAACCGAGGGGTGTTCGAATTAATTAAGTTACCATTACGTCTAGCTAAGCGCATTCAGACTGTGAACGGGGCTCTTTGGATCAGCTAATTCGGAGGGGAACATTGGACGGGTTGTGGCTGTTGTGATGGTGGTGGTATATTCACGGTAGTTGGTGGTTGTTATAATGTTGTTTGTGGTAAAAGTGGTAAACGAGTAGAGTGTTATCAGTTATAGCGAATTGTTATAACTATTAAAGATATAATTTACATTGTATAAGTCAATAATTGTGGTTACGTGCAATGTTGTGGATGGAGCTGTAGTTATTTTGTGAGCTGTAGTAGTAGCAACGATGTGAGCTGTAGAAGTAAAACGATGTGAGTTGTAGAAGTAGCAAGGATGTGAGTTGTAGAAATAGCAAGGATGTGAGCTGTAGAAGTTGCAACGATGTGAGTTGTAGAAGTAGCAACGATGTGAGTTGTAGAAATAGCAAGGATGTGAGCTGTAAGTAAAGGTAAAGGTAAAGGTAAAGTACGAGACTTGAACCGGCGTCTTAGCACGCGAGTATATACCCATATGTGCTCGGCCGCCTATCCAGAAATGTTCGGATATTTCTGTATAGTGTAGCCTCAAGCATCGAAACTCAGATGCGAAGCGACATTCCTCACCTTCCCAGGATAATATACCCTGGTACCCATTTCTGCCAACGGCTGGGTCGACCGTGGGGGTATTTTTTTTTATTCCAACCACGAGTACAACTCACACTGCTCCCAGCGGGAATTGAACACGGGTTGTCCGAACGTCGGTAGTCTAGTCGGGTGGTTTTCCCAACTAGGCTACCGAGGCCCCCGATGTGAGCTGTAGAAGTAGCAACGATGTGAGTTGTAGAAGTAGCAAGGATGTGAGTTGTAGAAATAGCAAGGATGTGAGCTGTAGAAGTAGCAACGATGTGAGTTGTAGAAGTAGCAACGATGTGAATTGTAGAAGTAGCAACGATGTGAGTTGTAGAAGTAGCAAGGATGTGAGTTGTAGAAATAGCAACGATGTGAGTTATAGAAGTAGCAACGATGTGAGTTGTAGAAGTAGCAAGGATGTGAGTTGTAGAAGTAGCAACGATGTGAGTTGTAGAAGTAGCAACTATGTGAGCTGTAGAAGTAGCAACGATGTGAGTTGTAGAAGTAGCAACGATGTGAGTTGTAGAAGTAGCAACTATGTGAGTTGTAGAAGTAGCAACGATGTGAACTGCAGAAGTAGCAACGATGTGAGGTGTAGAAGTAGCAACGATGTGAGCTGTAGAAGTAGCAACGATGTGAGTTGTAGAAGTAGCAACGATGTGAGTTGTAGAAGTAGCAAGGATGTGAGTTGTAGAAGTAGCAACGATGTGAGTTGTAGAAGTAGCAACGATGTGAGCTGTAGAAGTAGCAACGCTGTGAATTGTAGTAGAAATAGATTTTGCAAAATGAAGGGTTTCAAAAGTAGCGGCTGTGAGAAGAAAGGAGTTTTAGAAGTAGCGGCGAAGAAGAGATTTAGAAACAGGGGTTATACGCAGAAGATTTGTAGAGGTATGGATTGTAAGAAGGATTTTTAAAGTATGGATTGTAAGAAGGATTTTTGAAGTATGGATTGCAAAGAAGGATTTCATAGGTATGGATTGCAAAGAAGGATTGTATAGGTATGGATTGCAAAGGATTATTGTATAGATATGGATTGCAAAGAAGGATTGTATAGGTATGGATTGCAAAGAAGGATTGTATAGGTATGGATTGCAAAGAAGGATTGTATAGGTATGGATTGCAATTTTCTAAAGATTCTATATTACATATCTGACAGCACGTTGGTGTCCTTTCACAGGAATCGTGATCCTATTTAACAACTTATATTTATAATTACAGCACCCCTGCCCATGTTTGCCTGTTCTCCACTTATATTTATAATTACAGCAACACTGCCCATGTTTGTATTTCTCCACTTATATTTATAATTACAGCAACACTGCCCATGTTTGTATGTTCTCCACTTATATTTATAATTACAGCAACACTGCCCATGTTTGCCTGTTCTCCACTTATATTTATAATTACAGCACACTGCCCATGTTTGCCTGTTCTCCACTTATATTTATAATTACAGCAACAATGCCCATGTTTGCCTGTTCCCCACTTACATTTATAATTACAGCAGCACTGCCCATGTTTGCCTGTTCTCCACTTATATTTATAATTACAGCAATACTGCCCATGTTTGCCTGTTCTCCACTTATATTTATAATTACAGCAACACTGCTCATGTTTGTATGTTCTCCACTTATATTTATAATTACAGCACCCCTGCCCATGTTTGCCTGTTCTCCACTTATATTTATAATTACAGCAACACTGCCCATGTTTGTATGTTCTCCACTTATATTTATAATTACAGCAACACTGCCCATGTTTGTATGTTCTCCACTTATATTTATAATTACAGCACCCCTGCCCATGTTTGCCTGTTCTCCACTTATATTTATTATCCTTATCAATACATATTCTGCCACTCTATATTCCAGTTCTACCTTATTTTCCCCTTTTTAAATTTTTATTATATTTCCATATAGTTGCTTTTATACCACTCCTATCTGACGCTACCAACCTGTACGCCAGACTTCCATAATCTCCATAATACGCTTCATTTATCTCCTTCTTATCTGCTTCATGTCTGGCTTTGTTTGCTCGTTTTCACTCCATAGTATACACTTCCCTACCTTTTGCTGTTACATGTAATACTACTTGACTACATTTCACTCTTCATTCTATCACCTTCACATCTCATCTGACTTCTTGTCTAATCGCGTGACTATTTTTTCCTCCTCCACCTCCTTCTCACGCATCTCATCCCTTTTGACTCACAGTCATCTACTCGCTGGAAGCTTTTGGATCTTGCCTAAGTTAAGTCTCGTTTTAATTATATATATATATATATATATATATATATATATATAAGTTTACTAGTTTCTACATATCAATTGTTATCCTCCGATATGTAACACATCTCCCTTTCTTTTTATTATTTCATTTCTTACATATAATTTATTTTTTCTTGATTTACCTGAAGAACTCTTTCTAGATGTAGAGAGTTTATCTTTATTTTGTTGTCCATTCGTGTTATAATGTAGTTATAGGGGGGTAATATGCACCCTTGTCTTACACCTGATCTAACATCGAAGTGGTCTGCGTAACCTGCTGCTGTTCTGACTGTGCAGCTGCTGTTCATGGAGAGATTTTTAATTAGGTTCATTCGATGTTGACTTACTCCGTATGTTGTAAGTATCTCCCACAGTTGTTCTCTGTTTACTCTGTCAAATGCCTTTTCCTAGCCAATGAAAGCTATGAACACATTTTGATTGTGTTCTGTCGTCTTTTCTGCAAGCTGGTTTAAAGTAAAGAGTGCTTCAGTACATCATCTGTTTTTTTTTCGGAACCCTATTTGAGAATCGCTGAACTATAGTTCTATTATAGGTATCAGACTTGTTCCCCCACAATTTTGGCGTATAGCCTATCTACATGACTGAGAAGCGAATAATTATTTATTTATTTAGTGACGTAGTAAGCGATTAATTTATTTCTCGAGTCCATACACCGAGTTCACCTTGAAATTGTTTTTATTCAAAGGAGAGAACTATTTTCCTTTTAATCCATTGTCTGTGTTTTGTGTTTTCATATATTAACATGTTTATATGTTACAAAAAAAACAAGAAACTCGTCATTACTTTCAATACAAGTTTTCTATATATTAAATTATAAAAATAACAGAAGATATGGAGCATATTTTAAGTCCTTATAGACAGAGGTTCAGAGAGAGGACTATGGTTTACGTTTTCTCAGACCGAAGACAGCACATAGGACGAAGGTAATATTTCTCAACAATTGGCGCTTTTGTGGTCTTGGTTGATTCTTAGTCCAATAGTTGAGCCTTCCATAGTAATTGTTCTGCGTAGTGTTTCTTCTTTTCTTTGTTTGTTTGTTTGTTTCAACGTAAATGCCTCTATTGTGAAAGTTTTTTTTCATCTATTCTCAACTAACGACCGCTGTATTTCCTGTGCCTTCTTCTTATGTGGCTTAACACATATTCTTATCAGATTCGTCTCTTACCTTAACGTTTGAAATGTCTCCAACTTATGTTTATCATTTTTCGGAGACAGTTATTTACAAAAGAATTTAATTTCTTATATAATTATTGTTTAGATTGCGGCACTAAAAAAGTGCATTTAAGAACTGCAAACACAGTCATACCAGATTGTAGAGTCAACTTAAATGTCAATAAACAGAAGAATAAGCAAGGCCAGAATAGTTTGCGTCAGTCTAAACATTTGGGAAATACCTGTAAAATATAACAGCATCAACAAAGAACATGCGACATCAAAGGGTTGTATTAAGACAAAATAATACCGCAAGAACAGAAAGATATGCTAAAGGGGGATGAATTAAAGCTTAGGAATGTTCCAGTAGAAGAGATCAATCACTTTATCTATCTTGGAAGTCACATTGATCGAGAAAGGGATACAAGTACAGAAATTAGAATCAGAATAGCTAAAGCAGCAATGTCTTTCAGAAGCCTTGAAAAGTTGTGGAAATCAAAACTCATCAGCACAAACACAAAACTTAGACTATTCAAATCAAATGTACTATCAACCCGTATTTGTGCGTGTGAAATCTGGAAAACAACAAGAGATATAGAAACAAAGTTGAAGGCATTCGAAAATAAATGTCTAAGACCAGAGAGACACTGAGAAGAACATTAATGAGAGAGGCAAGAGCAAAGGAATCAGCTCCCTCAATGAGATAGAGCTGCTTGCACAGAACAGAGACAAATCGCGAGATTTGATAAAATATCTTTAAAAGAATTGAAAACTGCTAGAACAAAAATTCAGATAAGAGATCTTGGTGTACGCCCAATGGGCCGGCTACGGCTCGAAAGGTCAATAGATAGATAGATAGAATATTCGAGAACCAATCATAAGAAATGGCATGTAGTGGGCACCAAACGTAGGGGCGGTTACGTGGTAACACGAGAACTGTCATGTAGTGGGCACCCAAAGTAAGGGCGGTTAGAAGGTAACACAAGAACTGTCATGTAGTGGGCACCCAAAGTAGGGGCGGTTAGAAGGTAACACAAGAACTGTCATGTAGTGGGCACCCAAAGTAAGGGCGGTTAGAAGGTAACACAAGAACTGTCATGTAGTGGGCACCCAAAGTAAGGGCGGTTAGAAGGTAACACAAGAACTGTCATGTAGTGGGCACCCAAAGTAAGGGCGGTTAGAAGGTAACACAAGAACTGTCATGTAGTGGGCACCAAAAGTAAGGGCGGTTAGGAGGTAACACAAGAACTGTCAAGTAGTGGGCACCCAAAGTAAGGGCGGTTAGGTGGTAACACAAGAACTGACATGTAGTGGGCACCCAAAGGAGGGGCGGTTAGGAGGTAACACAAGAACTGTCAAGTAGTGGGCACCCAAAGGAGGGGCGGTTAGGAGGTAACACAAGAACTGTCATGTAGTGGGCACCCAAGGAGGGGCGGTTAGGAGGTAACACAAGAACTGACATGTAGTGGGCACCCAAAGGAGGGCGGTTAGGAGGTAACACAAGAACTGTCATGTAGTGGGCACCCAAAGTAGGGGCGGTTAGGAGGTAACACAAGAACTGTCAAGTAGTGGGCACCAAAAGTAAGGGCGGTTAGGAGGTAACACAAGAACTGTCATGTAGTGGGCACCCAAAGTAAGGGCGGTTAGGAGGTAACACAAGAACTGTCAAGTAGTGGGCACCCAAAGTAGGGGCGGTTAGAAGGTAACACAAGAACTGTCATGTAGTGGGCACCCAAAGTAGTGGCGGTTAGAAGGTAACACAAGAACTGTCAAGTAGTGGGCACCCAAAGTAGGGGCGGTTAGAAGGTAACACAAGAACTGTCATGTAGTGGGCACCCAAAGTAGGGGCGGTTAGAAGGTAACACAAGAACTGTCATGTAGTGGGCACCCAAAGTAGGAGCAGTTAGAAGGTAACACAAGAACTGTCATGTAGTGGGCACCCAAAGTAGGGGTGGTTAGAATGTAACACAAGAACTGTCAAGTAGTGGGCACCCAAAGTAGGGGTGGTTAGAAGGTAACACGAGAACTGTCAAGTAGTGGGCACCCAAAGTAGGGGCGGTTAGAAGGTAACACGAGAACTGTCATGTAGTGGGCACCCAAAGTAGGGGTGGTTAGAAGGTAACACGAGAACTGTCATGTAGTGGGCACCCAAAGTAGGAGCGGTTAGGAGGTAACACAAGAACTGTCATGTAGTGTGCATCCAAAGTAGGGGCGGTTAGAAGGTAACACGAGAACTGTCATGTAGTGGGCACCCAAAGTAGGAGCGGTTAGGAGGAAACACAAGAACTGTCATGTAGTGTGCATCCAAAGTAGCGGCGGTTAGAAAGTATCACGAGAACTATCATGTAGTGGGCACCCAAAGTAGGGGCGGTTAGAAGGTAACACGAGAACTGTCATGTAGTGGGCACCCAAAGTAGACGCGGTTAGGAGGTAACACAAGAACTGCCATGTTGTGTGCATCCAAAGTAAAGGCGGTTAGAAAGTATCACGAGAACTGTCATGTAGTGGGCACCCAAAGTAGGGGTGTTTAGAAAGTAACACAAGAACTGTCATGTAGTGGGCACCCAAAGTAGGGGCGGTTAGAAGGTAACACAAGAACTGTCATGTAGTGGGCACCCAAAGTAAGGGCGGTTAGGAGGTAACACAAGAACTGTCAAGTAGTGGGCACCCAAAGTAGGGGCGGTTAGAAGGTAACACAAGAACTGTCATGTAGTGGGCACCCAAAGTAGGGGCGGTTAGAAGGTAACACAAGAACTGGCATGTAGTGGGCACCCAAAGTAGTTGCGGTTAGAATGTGACACAAGAACTGTCATGTAGTGGGCACCCATAGTAGGAGCAGTTAGGAGGTAACACAAGATCTGTCATGTAGTGGGCACCCAAAGGAGGGGCGATTAGGAGGTAACACAAGAACTGTCATGTAGTGGGCACCCAAAGGAGGGGCGGTTAGGAGGTAACACAAGAACTGTCATGTAGTGGGCACCCAAAGTTAGGCGGTTAGGAGGTAACACAAGAACTGTCACGTAGTGGGCACCCAAAGTAGGGGCGGTTAGAAGGTAACACGAGAACTGTCATGTAGTGGGCACCCAAAGTAGGGGCGGTTAGGAGGTAACATAAGAACTGTCATGTAGTGGGCACCCAAAGTAGGGGCGGTTAGGAGGTAACACAAGAACTGTCAAGTAGTGGGCACCCAAAGTAGGGGTGGTTAGAAGGTAACACGAGAACTGTCAAGTAGTGGGCACCCAAAGTAGGGGCGGTTAGAAGGTAACACGAGAACTGTCATGTAGTGGGCACCCAAAGTAGGGGTGGTTAGAAGGTAACACGAGAACTGTCATGTAGTGTGCACCCAAAGTAGGAGCGGTTAGGAGGTAACACAAGAACTGTCATGTAGTGTGCATCCAAAGTAGGGGCGGTTAGAAGGTAACACGAGAACTGTCATGTAGTGGGCACCCAAAGTAGGAGCGGTTAGGAGGTAACACAAGAACTGTCATGTAGTGTGCATCCAAAGTAGGGGCGGTTAGAAAGTATCACGAGAACTATCATGTAGTGGGCACCCAAAGTAGGGGCGGTTTGAAGGTAACACGAGAACTGTCATGTAGTGGGCACCCAAAGTAGACGCGGTTAGGAGGTAACACAAGAACTGCCATGTTGTGTGCATCCAAAGTAAAGGCGGTTAGAAAGTATCACGAGAACTGTCATGTAGTGGGCACCCAAAGTAGGAGTGTTTAGAAAGTAACACAAGAACTGTCATGTATTGGCACCCAAAGTAGGGGCGGTTAGAAGGTAACACAAGAACTGTCATGTAGTGGGCACCCAAAGTAAGGGCGGTTAGGAGGTAACACAAGAACTGTCAAGTAGTGGGCACCCAAAGTAGGGGTGGTTAGAAGGTAACACAAGAACTGTCATGTAGTGGGCACCCAAAGTAGGGGCGGTTAGAAGGTAACACAAGAACTGGCATGTAGTGGGCACCAAAAGTAGTTGCGGTTAGAATGTGACACAAGAACTGTCATGTAGTGGGCACCCATAGTAGGAGCAGTTAGGAGGTAACACAAGATCTGTCATGTAGTGGGCACCCAAAGGAGGGGCGATTAGGAGGTAACACAAGAACTGTCATGTAGTGGGCACCCAAAGGAGGGGCGGTTAGAAGGTAACACAAGAACTGTCATGTAGTGGGCACCCAAAGTAAGGGCGGTTAGGAGGTAACACAAGAACTGTCAAGTAGTGGGCACCCAAAGTAGGGGCGGTTAGAAGGTAACACAAGAACTGTCATGTAGTGGACACCCAAAGTAGGGGCGGTTAGAAGGTAACACAAGAACTGGCATGTAGTGGGCACCAAAAGTAGTTGCGGTTAGAATGTGACACAAGAACTGTCATGTAGTGGGCACCCATAGTAGGAGCAGTTAAGAGGTAACACAAGATCTGTCATGTAGTGGGCACCCAAAGGAAGGGCGATTAGGAGGTAACACAAGAACTGTCATGTAGTGGGCACCCAAAGGAGGGGCGGTTAGGAGGTAACACAAGAACTGTCATGTAGTGGGCACCCAAAGTTGGGGCGGTTAGGAGGTAACACAAGAACTGTCACGTAGTGGGCACCCAAAGTAGGGGCGGTTAGAAGGTAACACGAGAACTGTCATGTAGTGGGCACCCAAAGTAGGGGCGGTTAGGAGGTAACATAAGAACTGTCATGTAGTGGGCACCCAAAGTAGGGGCGGTTAGGAGGTAACACAAGAACTGTCAAGTAGTGGGCACCAAAAGTAAGGGCGGTTAGGAGGTAACACAAGAACTGTCATGTAGTGGGCACCCAAAGTAAGGGCGGTTAGGAGGTAACACAAGAACTGTCATGTAGTGGGCACCCAATGTAAGGGTGGTTAGAAGGTAACACAAGAACTGTTATGAAGTGGGCACCCAAAGTAAGGGCGGTTAGAAGGTAACACAAGAACTGTCATGTAGTGGGCACCCAAAGTAGGGGCGGTTAGAAGGTAACACAAGAACTGTCATGTAATGGGCACCCAAAGTAAGGGCGGTTAGGAGGTAACACAAGAACTGTCAAGTAGTGGGCACCCAAAGTAGGGGCGGTTAGAAGGTAACACAAGAACTGTCATGTAGTGGGCACCCAAAGTAGGGGCGGTTAGAAGGTAACACAAGAACTGTCAAGTAGTGGGCACCCAAAGTAGGGGCGGTTAGAAGGTAACACAAGAACTGTCATGTAGTGGGCACCCAAAGTAGGGGCGGTTAGAAGGTAACACAAGAATTGTCATGTAGTGGGCACCCAAAGTAGGAGCAGTTAGAAGGTAACACAAGAACTGTCATGTAGTGGGCACCCAAAGTAGGGGTGGTTAGAAGGTAACACAAGAACTGTCAAGTAGCGGGCACCCAAAGTAGGGGTGGTTAGAAGGTAAAACGAGAACTGTCAAGTAGTGGGCACCCAAAGTAGGGGCGGTTAGAAGGTAACACGAGAACTGTCATGTAGTGGGCACCCAAATTAGGGGTGGTTAGAAGGTAACACGAGAACTGTCATGTAGTGGGCACGCAAAGTAGGAGCAGTTAGAAGGTAACACGAGAACTATCATGTAGTGGGCACCCAAAGTAGGGGCGGTTAGAAGGTAACACGAGAACTGTCATGTAGTGGGCACCCAAAGTAGGAGCGGTTAGGAGGTAACACAAGAACTGTCATGTAGTGTGCACCCAAAGTAGGGGTGGTTAGAAAGTATCACGAGAACTATCATGTAGTGGGCACCCAAAGTAGGGGCGGTTAGAAGGTAACACGAGAACTGTCATGTAGTGGGCACCCAAAGTAGGGTGGCTAGAAAGTAACACAAGAACTGTCATGTAGTGGGCACCAAAAGTAAGGGCGGTTATAAGGTAACACAAGAACTGGCATGTAGTGGGCACCAAAAGTAGTTGCGGTTAGAATGTGACACAAGAACTGTCATGTAGTGGGCACCCATAGTAGGAGCAGTTAGAAGGCAACATGAGAACTGCCATGTAGTGGGCACCCAAAGTAGGGGCGGTTAGAATGTGACACAAGAACTGTCATATAGTGGGCACCCAAAGTAGGGGCGGTTAGAAAGTAACACAAGAACTGTCATGTAGTGGGCACCCAAAGTAGGGGCGGTTAGAAGGCAACATGATAACTGTCATGTAGTGGGCACCCAAAGTAGGGGTGGTTAGGAGGTAAGACAAGAACTGTCATGTAGTGGGCACCCAAAGTAAGGGCGGTTAGAAGGTAACACGAGAACTGTCATGTAGTGGGCACCAAAAGTAGGGGCGGTTAGAAGGCAACATGAGAACTGTCATGTAGTGGGCACCAAAAGTAGGGGCGGTTAGAATGTGACACAAGAACTGTTATGTAGTGGGCACCCAAAGTAGGAGCAGTTAGAAGGCAACATGCGAACTGCCATGTAGTGGGCACCCAAAGTAGGGACGGTAAGAATGTGACACAAGAACTGTCATGTAGTGGGCACCCAAAGTAGGGGCGGTTAGAAGGCAACATGAGAACTGTCATGTAGTGGGCACCCAAAGTAGGAGCGGTTAGGAGGTAACACAAGAACTGTCATGTAGTGGGCACCCAAAGTAGGGGTGGCTAGAAAGTAACACAAGAACTGTCATGTAGTGGGCACCCAAAGTAAGGGCGGTTATAAGGTAACACAAGAACTGGCATGTAGTGGGCACCCAAAGTAGGGGCGGATAGAAGGCAACATGATAACTGTCATGTAGTGTGCACCCAAAGTAGGAGCGGTTAGGAGGTAACACAAGAACTGTCATGTAGTGTGCATCCAAAGTAGGGGCGGTTAGAAGGTAACACGAGAACTGTCATGTAGTGGGCACCCAAAGTAGGAGCGGTTAGGAGGTAACACAAGAACTGTCATGTAGTGTGCATCCAAAGTAGGGGCGGTTAGAAAGTATCACGAGAACTATCATGTAGTGGGCACCCAAAGTAGGGGCGGTTTGAAGGTAACACGAGAACTGTCATGTAGTGGGCACCCAAAGTAGACGCGGTTAGGAGGTAACACAAGAACTGCCATGTTGTGTGCATCCAAAGTAAAGGCGGTTAGAAAGTATCACGAGAACTGTCATGTAGTGGGCACCCAAAGTAGGAGTGTTTAGAAAGTAACACAAGAACTGTCATGTATTGGCACCCAAAGTAGGGGCGGTTAGAAGGTAACACAAGAACTGTCATGTAGTGGGCACCCAAAGTAAGGGCGGTTAGGAGGTAACACAAGAACTGTCAAGTAGTGGGCACCCAAAGTAGGGGTGGTTAGAAGGTAACACAAGAACTGTCATGTAGTGGGCACCCAAAGTAGGGGCGGTTAGAAGGTAACACAAGAACTGGCATGTAGTGGGCACCAAAAGTAGTTGCGGTTAGAATGTGACACAAGAACTGTCATGTAGTGGGCACCCATAGTAGGAGCAGTTAGGAGGTAACACAAGATCTGTCATGTAGTGGGCACCCAAAGGAGGGGCGATTAGGAGGTAACACAAGAACTGTCATGTAGTGGGCACCCAAAGGAGGGGCGGTTAGAAGGTAACACAAGAACTGTCATGTAGTGGGCACCCAAAGTAAGGGCGGTTAGGAGGTAACACAAGAACTGTCAAGTAGTGGGCACCCAAAGTAGGGGCGGTTAGAAGGTAACACAAGAACTGTCATGTAGTGGACACCCAAAGTAGGGGCGGTTAGAAGGTAACACAAGAACTGGCATGTAGTGGGCACCAAAGTAGTTGCGGTTAGAATGTGACACAAGAACTGTCATGTAGTGGGCACCCATAGTAGGAGCAGTTAAGAGGTAACACAAGATCTGTCATGTAGTGGGCACCCAAAGGAAGGGCGATTAGGAGGTAACACAAGAACTGTCATGTAGTGGGCACCCAAAGGAGGGGCGGTTAGGAGGTAACACAAGAACTGTCATGTAGTGGGCACCCAAAGTTGGGGCGGTTAGGAGGTAACACAAGAACTGTCACGTAGTGGGCACCCAAAGTAGGGGCGGTTAGAAGGTAACACGAGAACTGTCATGTAGTGGGCACCCAAAGTAGGGGCGGTTAGGAGGTAACATAAGAACTGTCATGTAGTGGGCACCCAAAGTAGGGGCGGTTAGGAGGTAACACAAGAACTGTCAAGTAGTGGGCACCAAAAGTAAGGGCGGTTAGGAGGTAACACAAGAACTGTCATGTAGTGGGCACCCAAAGTAAGGGCGGTTAGGAGGTAACACAAGAACTGTCATGTAGTGGGCACCCAATGTAAGGGTGGTTAGAAGGTAACACAAGAACTGTTATGAAGTGGGCACCCAAAGTAAGGGCGGTTAGAAGGTAACACAAGAACTGTCATGTAGTGGGCACCCAAAGTAGGGGCGGTTAGAAGGTAACACAAGAACTGTCATGTAATGGGCACCCAAAGTAAGGGCGGTTAGGAGGTAACACAAGAACTGTCAAGTAGTGGGCACCCAAAGTAGGGGCGGTTAGAAGGTAACACAAGAACTGTCATGTAGTGGGCACCCAAAGTAGGGGCGGTTAGAAGGTAACACAAGAACTGTCAAGTAGTGGGCACCCAAAGTAGGGGCGGTTAGAAGGTAACACAAGAACTGTCATGTAGTGGGCACCCAAAGTAGGGGCGGTTAGAAGGTAACACAAGAATTGTCATGTAGTGGGCACCCAAAGTAGGAGCAGTTAGAAGGTAACACAAGAACTGTCATGTAGTGGGCACCCAAAGTAGGGGTGGTTAGAAGGTAACACAAGAACTGTCAAGTAGCGGGCACCCAAAGTAGGGGTGGTTAGAAGGTAAAACGAGAACTGTCAAGTAGTGGGCACCCAAAGTAGGGGCGGTTAGAAGGTAACACGAGAACTGTCATGTAGTGGGCACCCAAATTAGGGGTGGTTAGAAGGTAACACGAGAACTGTCATGTAGTGGGCACGCAAAGTAGGAGCAGTTAGAAGGTAACACGAGAACTATCATGTAGTGGGCACCCAAAGTAGGGGCGGTTAGAAGGTAACACGAGAACTGTCATGTAGTGGGCACCCAAAGTAGGAGCGGTTAGGAGGTAACACAAGAACTGTCATGTAGTGTGCACCCAAAGTAGGGGTGGTTAGAAAGTATCACGAGAACTATCATGTAGTGGGCACCCAAAGTAGGGGCGGTTAGAAGGTAACACGAGAACTGTCATGTAGTGGGCACCCAAAGTAGGGGTGGCTAGAAAGTAACACAAGAACTGTCATGTAGTGGGCACCAAAAGTAAGGGCGGTTATAAGGTAACACAAGAACTGGCATGTAGTGGGCACCAAAAGTAGTTGCGGTTAGAATGTGACACAAGAACTGTCATGTAGTGGGCACCCATAGTAGGAGCAGTTAGAAGGCAACATGAGAACTGCCATGTAGTGGGCACCCAAAGTAGGGGCGGTTAGAATGTGACACAAGAACTGTCATATAGTGGGCACCCAAAGTAGGGGCGGTTAGAAAGTAACACAAGAACTGTCATGTAGTGGGCACCCAAAGTAGGGGCGGTTAGAAGGCAACATGATAACTGTCATGTAGTGGGCACCCAAAGTAGGGTGGTTAGGAGGTAAGACAAGAACTGTCATGTAGTGGGCACCCAAAGTAAGGGCGGTTAGAAGGTAACACGAGAACTGTCATGTAGTGGGCACCAAAAGTAGGGGCGGTTAGAAGGCAACATGAGAACTGTCATGTAGTGGGCACCAAAAGTAGGGGCGGTTAGAATGTGACACAAGAACTGTTATGTAGTGGGCACCCAAAGTAGGAGCAGTTAGAAGGCAACATGCGAACTGCCATGTAGTGGGCACCCAAAGTAGGGACGGTAAGAATGTGACACAAGAACTGTCATGTAGTGGGCACCCAAAGTAGGGGCGGTTAGAAGGCAACATGAGAACTGTCATGTAGTGGGCACCCAAAGTAGGAGCGGTTAGGAGGTAACACAAGAACTGTCATGTAGTGGGCACCCAAAGTAGGGGTGGCTAGAAAGTAACACAAGAACTGTCATGTAGTGGGCACCCAAAGTAAGGGCGGTTATAAGGTAACACAAGAACTGGCATGTAGTGGGCACCCAAAGTAGGGGCGGATAGAAGGCAACATGATAACTGTCATGTAGTGGGCACCCAAAGTAGGGGCGGTTAGAAGGCAACATGATAACTGTCATGTAGTGGGCACCCAAAGTAGGGGTGGTTAGGAGGTAAGACAAGAACTGTCATGTAGTGGGCACCCAAAGTAAGGGCGGTTAGAAGGTAACACGAGAACTGTCATGTAGTGGGCACCAAACGTAGGGGCGGTTAGAAGGCAACATGAGAACTGTCATGTAGTGGGCACCCAAAGTAGGGGTGGTTAGGAGGTAAGACAAGAACTGTCATGTAGTGGGCACCCAAAGTAGGGGCGGTTAGAAGGCAACATGAGAACTGTCATGTAGTGGGCACCCAAAGTAGGGGCGGTTAGGAGGTAACACAAGAACTGTCATGTAGTGGGCACCCAAAGTAGGGGCGGTTAGGAGGTAACACAAGAACTGTCATGTAGTGGGCACCAAAAAAAATTACAAAAAAAAAATAAAAACAATAATAACAATTATAACAGTAACAACTATATAATAATAGCAGAAATAACTATAATAACAATACTAATTATAATAATAAACAATGATGAGGAAGAACAAGACTACTGTTATGTCAGTAAAATATGTAAATTTAGAGAGCAGGAATTGGATTAAGTTTAAAAAAAAGAGAGTGGAAGAGACGAATCAAAGTAATTAACAGTAAGGGTTTCTGAAACCTGTCGTTTTGTGGCCTTCCACAAACCAACGATGGGTCGCTGTTAACTCGATCTCCGATCCACAAGGCTCTCCAAACAAGGGGGACAATCCTGATCAAATTGACTAAGCGGGTGATCCTGGCCCCGACCATTGAGAGCTCATCGTGTCTTTGTGCGGGTCCTAGTCTCCTTTAACGTATTTATAGGTCAGAGGTTACCGAAACACGTGCGTATAAAAGCTTGTGAGGGTATTTGGACATGGGGAGTCGAAAAGGCCTTTTCTGGGGAACCATAATGAGGGTAATGAGTTTCTAATGCTGTCCACAAGCAGGGCCTCTTTCAACACTTCTCGGAAATTGATTGCAATAATGTTTCTTTTATCAGCTTTTGCGGTCTTAATCTGGTATCTCTTGTGGGACGTGGTTTTGCAGTCACAGCCGATCCCAGCTTTGTCACAAAGTCTTGCAGCTTGGATTGGCTTGACGGCAGTCCAGAGACAAATACTGGCAGACGTTTTCTAGAATTGGCCGTTTGAGCACGTACACTACTAGCAATTGTCGGCATATATGAATTAGCATTGCTATTTTAAAACTGGTTTGGTTTTGCTGGGAAAGTAAAGCAGCACGGGCGTAATACTGACCACATTACCCCAAAAATCGTGTGCTGAAGGTCTGTAAAATATAGGGCCACTAACACCATATTTCCCTATACGCCACTTGGCGTGACGGGGGTACTTTACTTTTTTACTATTGCTATTTTAAAACTGGTTTTGTTTTGCTATAGATTGTGAGAACAAGTGCGACAAATATCACGTATTCGTACTTTAAAGAATATATCAGTCTGAATATCAAAATTGAAGGAATAGACCTGGAGACAGTTCAGAACTACAACTACCTTGGACAACTATAACCAGTGATGGAAAATGTACAAGTGAAATACACAAAAGAATAGGAATGGCAAAAAGTAATTTTAACGTCATAAAGAACATACTAAAATCAAAACAAATAACACCAGGGCTAAAACTAAGAATGGCAAAATAATATATCTTCTCAACATTCCTATATTGTGCAGAAACATGGACATTAGAGAAGAAAACAGAACAGAGAATTGAAGCCTTTGAAGTGTGGATATATAGAAGAATAGATATAATTGGATGGAAGGAAAAGAAAACAAACGATGAAGTCTTAAAACAACTAAAAATGAAATGAGAACTACTAATCACAATTCAAACAAGACAAATGCGATTTTGGGGCCATGTTAAAAGACACAACAGCCTACTAAAAGTAATCTTGGAGGGGAAAATAGAAAGTAAAAGAGTCAGAGGCAGACCAAGACTAACATGGACGAGTAATTTCAAAAGATGGACAAACCAACCTATGACAACCTGCACCATCAAAGCAAGCGACAGAGCAGAATGGCGCTCCATGGTAGCCAACCTTCGTTGCGGAGATGGCACTCGATGATGGTGATGATGATCAAGATGATCAGTCTGAATATTGTGTTGATAAATATAGAATCGTCATCATCATCAAGTTCCTGCTGGCGTAGGTGATCATGTCTCTCCACAACTTTCGATCCAGCCATCCTTTTAAGCTCTCTGGTATCTTTTCTCTTTGCTTCCCTCTATCTCTTATTACCTCACTGTTCCCAGTTGTTACAATACATTCCAGCTGTTCCCTTCTCATTCATCATCATCATCATCATCATCATCATCATCATCATCATCATCATCATCATCATCATCATCCAGTGCCGTCTCCGCAACGAGGGTTGGCTACCATGGAGAGCCATTCTGCTCTGTCTCTTGCTTTGATGGTGCAGGTTGTCATAGGCTGAAAAAATTTCCCTTCTTGATATAGAGTCCTAACATTCCAAGTACTTATTTTAAGATCTTTTATCCGACATAAGTTTGAATTCCTCTCCATGGCTTCCTCTGGACTAGTACGTGATGAGGCTCCAATCTCTTTCACGGCGGTCAGACACATTCGTCTTTCGTGTCCTGAACATGCCTCTTGAGTACCACACACTTTGCTGTTTTCGCTTTCTGGGCCCTTTGTCATTTGTGACTCTTCCGCTCCATCCACCGTTGCAGACTTTGTACAATTCGGAAGGGACATTTCCGTCTGCCTGGCTCGACAGTGAAAATCAATGACCTATCACCGATAGGTCAATCTCGAATGAAAAGAAGATAAATACCCACTTAACAACGAGAATGTCCACCATCCACCAGCCTGTCAGAAGTTAAACAACCACAACAGGCATAAGCAGAATATTAATCCCAAGAATCACACCGCATGTAACCGGTGTATTTCGAAACAACACACGCTGTAACGGAAAACACTGTCCACACACGGACACCATCTTGAAATAAATATCTTCCTTCTCATTACATGGCCAAAAATGATGATTGTTTCTTCCTAATATTGGAAATTAGCTCTCTTTTTGCTTTGGTCTCTTTCAGAACGTTTTCATTACTCTTCTTAGCTGTTCATTGTATTCTCAACATTCTTCTGTAAAACCAAATTTCTACAGACTCCAGTGATTTCTTCATTGTCTGTTGTCCTATTGTCCATTATTCACATCCATATGTTAAGACTGGCTATACATAACATTTAAGACCTCTTTTTCTTGTTTCTATTGTCAAAAATGGATTGCACAGCACCTTCCTCATTTTTTTGGAATGATGCTTTTGCCTGAGCTATTCTGCATTTTATCTCTGTTGTACATCTACCATCTGAGTTCAACGTTGTTCCCATTGTTATATGTTATAGATAACGGGTATATGTTCGCCTAACACAATGAATTTATCTTCACATAATGCCCCATATCTGTGGACGGTGAAGAAATTATGTAAACTTAGATGAAGAGAACTCATTAAATGAACAAACAAACAAAATAAGGGAAGTGAGTCTTTACTTCGTCGGGAACCTCTCCAAGAGCAGTTAATTAAACAATATAAATAAATAATGGTTTCGTCCCCTGCCTTGCTATGTGTATGGCGGATATGGTTGGTGTTTGGAGCCATACTATAACATGAATAATCTTCCGTGTGACTACGGGGGTCCCCACAGTGAGGGGAGAAAAGAAAAAAAACGATTGTTGCATGCCTCATAAGAAGTGACTACAGAGATTTTAAATCGTCGCCTATACTATCTAGTAGGACGTTCACGGAGCGACTTTGTCAACTGAATTTATCGATACATTTTAAGAAATATTGTGACAACTAATGGAACGGATATGGGGAATTTCTAGACTGTAATGAAACTGGTTCCATTAATAGAATAGAATAGAATAGAATAGAATAGAACAGAAGCACGTTTGATTGAGTGATGTGGTCGGAAATACACCAGACCGCTTTATTTCCTTAAAAAATTATCTACCCTTTTTTTGGAGGCTGGGTGAATCCTAGAGCCTTGTTGGTTCGAAAATATCCACCACCGCCGGGAACTGAACCCGTACTCTTCCGATCAGGAAACGAGCGCACTAACCACTCAGACCAGTTAGTAATGTATTGTCATAAAAATAATGACAAACGCATTACCGAGATAACAGCAGCTCCCTCCACCAACCAGGATAATTAAACAACAAACAGCATGAACAACTCAAAAGTCACAGCTTATTCTCGTCAAAGCTCCCACAATGACCCTCACGAGACCAAGTCAGCATCCCAGGAGCTCTTCAGCTTGTAATTTCGGAGACATGAGTAGTTTGCCAGTGTGGCCTTGTCTGTCAACGCTAATAAATTTCGGCGTGAAATTACGTTAATTAACTGGCCCAGCAGTTATTCACACATTTGCCAGTTTGGATAGAGAGAGAAGAGGCCAGTGGGGTCGAGTGAAATAAATTTGTTTAATTGTAGACACAAACAGGCGTGTTTTTGCAAGTGTGTGGTGGCGTTACACAGGAACTGCTTTGTGCGCCTCAGTGATAACGGCTGATTTGTACGCCTGTATTATAACGGCTACTTTGTGCGTCTGTGTGATAATGGTTGATCTGTGACTGTGTAATAACTGCTGACTTGTGCGCCTGAGTGATTATGGCTGATTTGTGCGCCTGAGTGGTGATGGCTGATTTGTGCGTCCGAGTGATAATGGCTGATTTGTGCGCCTGAGTGATAATGGCTGATTTGTGTGCCTGAGTGATAATGGCTGATTTGTGCGCCTGAGTGATATGGCTGATTTGTGCGTCCGAGTGATAATGGCTGATTTGTGCGTCCGAGTGATAATGGCTGATTTGTGCGCCTGAGTGATAATAGCTGATTTGTGTGCCTGAGTGATAACGGCTGATTTTATGCGCCTGTGTCAAAACAGCTGATTTGTGCGTCCGAGTGATAATGGCTGATTTGTGCGCCTGAGTGATAATGGCTGATTTGTGCTCCTGAGTGATATGGCTGATTTGTGCGTCTGAGTGATAACGGCTGATTTGTACGCTTGTGTTATAACAGCTGATTTGTGCGCCTGAGTGATAACGGCTGATTTGTGCGCCTGAGTGATAACGACTGATTTGTGCGCCTGTGTCATAACAGCTGATTTGTGCGCCTGAGTGATAACGGCTGATTTGTGCGCCTGAGTGATAATGGCTGATTTGTGCGTCTGACTGATAACAGCTGATTTGTGCGCCTGTGTCAAAACAGCTGATTTATGCGCCTGAGTGATAATGGCTGATTTGTGCGCCTGAGTGATAACGGCTGATTTGTGCGGTTGTGTCATGATAGCTGATTTGTGCGCCTGAGGGTCAACGGCTGATTTGTGCGCCTGAGTGATAACGGCTGATTTGTACGCCTGTGTGATAACAGCTGATTTGTGCTCCTGTATTATAACGGCTGATTTGTACGGCTGTATGATAACTGCTGATTTGTGGACCTGAGTGATAACGGCTGATTTGTGCGGCTTTGCGATAACAGCTGATTTGTGCGCCTGTGTGATGACTACTGGTGTGTGCTGCTTGTAGAGAGTAGAGTATAACCAAGAGCAAAAAAATATTGAACAGCTTATCCAAATGACAAAATAAAAAATCACCGATTGAAATAGTGGCACGCATGAAGGACCTAGAAATGTGAAGATAGATAGTCGTCAACGGCAACCGACATAGCAGCTGATGATGGTGATGACGATGACGATGGTAATGACGATGACGATGATGATGATGATTATGATTATGATGATGATGATAATGATAATAATGACGATGACGATGATGATTATGGTTATGATGATGATGATGATGATGATGGCGATGATGGCGATGATGACGATGATGATAATGATTATAATGATGATGATGATGATGATGATGGCGATGATGGCGATGAGGACGATGATGATAATGATTATAATGATGATTATGATGATCAATATGATGGCGATGATGGTGATGATGATGATGATAATGAAAGTAAGGAAACGCATAATTTTTCATAATCTTCCTCTCCTCCTCTTGTACCCCTTCGAGACAAGGAAGATACAAAGGAGATCACCAAAGAGAAGGAGAAAGGAAAGGGAGATATCCCAAAGGAGATCAACAGAGAGAAGGAGAAAGGATAGGGAGATATCCCAAAGGAGATACACAGTTCTGGTTCTCGCTCATCCGGCAGCCTCAAGCATCATCAATCGACTTTGTTGTAGCGTCTCTTTGATACTGTCGGTCTATCTTCCACTGGGTCTGTCTCTTGCTTGTCTCTCTTCTCCTCTGTTAATATATGTTCTATGTGGTAAGGAATAGCACGACATTCTTTCTAGATGAGCAACCCACTTTAAATTTTTTTTTTGTACGCCAGCTTTTACCTCTGACGAAGTCCTTAGAGAGTATGAACTGAATTTTGCGTGTTAATCTATTGTTTTCCCTGGCAGCCGTGTGCACAGGGGTCCCTCGCCGCACAGGATGATAACTCCGTCTTCGGAGGTACTCATATTTTTTTCGTCGATGAGTAATTGACGTTTCAAGCCGGGCCTCGCTGCTGAGACCAGGGGTGGTTGTCGCAGAGATAAACCATAGATAAAAATCCCAGGAAAAATTGAAAAAAAAAAAAAATGAAAAAATGATATGGTAAAAGCTTTACATGATTAGTAGACGACACAGATTTGAACGACGTTTCGGCCCAATAGGCTTTCAGCAGGAACAAACAAACAACAAGTACACACAGATATGTAAGTAAATAAAACTAATCCTACATAGCTAACTAGTAACGAAACATCCAAAACAAAATAATCGAATCTGGTATGGAACTTATTTTTTTGTCCAGGCATAAATATGTACAGACACCATCGTCCACTTGGTGTAAAAATAGAGTAAAGTGCCCCTGTCACGCCAAGTGGCGTATAGGGAATATGGTGTTAGTGACCATAAATTTTACAGACCTTCAGCACATGATTTTTTAGGTAATGCGGTCTGTATTACGCCCGTGCTGCTTTACTTTCCCAGAAAAAAAATCCGGTACCCATTTAAGGCTGGGTGAACCCGGAAGCCGTCGGTTGGGATCAAACGATATCCCTTGTCCTTTGTAATCAGGCTAACCACTGAGCTATCGCGGCTCCCTGTTCACTTGTTGTGGTTCTTTCAAAGACCAAGCTCACAGTAACAGCTTTCATCCAAGCTCAAAAAGTGGGAAACGAAAAAGAAATCAAACACATAAAAAGCAAGCAAAGAGATAACGATATTTAGTCATCATCATTATCAAGTACCAGGCCTGCTGCCGTATGTGATCTTGTCGCTCCACAACTTTCGATCTCGACGGCTATTTATCATTTCTGTTGTTGACCTTCTGCCAAGCCATTCTCTTAAGCTGTCTAGTATCTTTTCTCTTTGCTTCCCTCTATCTCTTCATCCCTTAATTTTCCCAGTTGTCACAATATATCCTAGCTGTTCTCTTCTCATTGCATGGCATAAAATGATGCTTGGTTCTTACTAATATTGGGAGTCTATTTTTTCTTTGGTCTACTTCAGAACGTTTTCATTACTCTTCTTAACTGTGTATTGTATTCACAACATTCTTCTGTAAAACCATATTTCTACAGCCTCCAGTGAACTTCTTGCTTGTTGTACAATGGATGTCCATTCACACCCATATGTTAAGACTGGTTCTACATAATATTTCAGAACTCTTTTTCTGGAAACTATAAAAATGTGGTTTTACAGAAGAATGTTTAGAATACAATGGATAACTACGAAGAGTAATGAAAGCATCCTAAATAAGGTCAAAGTAAAGAGAGCTAATTTCCAATATTAGGAAGAAACAATCATCATTTTATGGGAAGGGAACAGAATATATTGTAACAACTGGGAAAAGTTGTGGGACAAAGAGATAAAGTGAAGCAAAGAAAAAAGATACCAGTCAGCTTAACTGAATTGCTTGGCAGAAGGTCAACAACAAAAATAATAAACAGCTATCAAGAATGAAATTTGTGGAGAGACATGATCACCTACGCCAGCAGGCATAGTACGTGCTGATGGTAACGATAATTTGTATAGAATTATAAAAACCTTCATTAACTACTTTACAACTCTGACTGATAGATAAACGACATCATATTTAGTGGGTTAGTTCCCCTATGGCGTTAATTCGGCCATTAATGGTAACTTAATTATGATATGAGAAGCCGAGAGTAACATCACAATCATTACTTGTAACAACATTTCTAAAAATCTCCCGTTCATGAGTAGGTGGAAAAATAATGGGAGTACGTTAGATTGGGAAAAAAAGAGTTTAGAGAGAGATAGATAGATAGATAGATAGATAGATAGATAGATAGATAGATAGATAGATAGATAGATAGATAGATAGATAGATAGATAGATAGATAGATAGATAGATAGATAGATAGATAGATAGATAGATAGATAGATAGACAGACAGATAGATAGATAGATAGATAGATAGATAGATAGATAGATAGATAGATAGATAGATAGATAGATAGATAGATAGATAGATAGATAGATAGATAGATAGATAGATAGATAGATAGATAGATAGATAGATAGATAGATAGATAGATAGATAGATAGATAGATAGATAGACAGATAGACAGATAGACAGATAGACAGATAGACAGAAAGATAGATAGATAGATAGATAGATAGATAGATAGATAGATAGATAGATAGATAGATAGATAGATAGATAGATAGATAGATAGATAGATAGATAGATAGATAGATATATAGATAGATAGATAGATAGATAGATAGATAGATAGATAGATAGATAGATAGATAGATAGATAGATAGATAGATAGATAGATAGATAGATAGATAGATAGATAGATAGATAGATAGATAGATAGATAGATAGATAGACAGATAGACAGATAGACAGATAGACAGATAGACAGAAAGACAGACAGATAGATAGATAGATAGATAGATAGATAGATAGATAGATAGATAGATAGATAGATAGATAGATAGATAGATAGATAGATAGATAGATAGATAGATAGATAGATAGATAGATAGATAGATAGATAGATAGATAGATAGATAGATAGATAGATAGATAGATAGATAGATAGATAGATAGATAGATAGATAGATAGATAGATAGATAGATAGATAGATAGATAGATAGATAGATAGATAGATAGATAGATAGATAGATAGATAGATAGATAGATAGATAGATAGATAGATAGATAGATAGATAGATAGATAGATAGATAGATAGATAGATAGATAGATAGATAGATAGATAGATAGATAGATAGATAGATAGATAGATAGATAGATAGATAGATAGATAGATAGATAGATAGATAGATAGATAGATAGATAGATAGATAGATAGATAGATAGATAGATAGATAGATAGATAGATAGATAGATAGATAGATAGATAGATAGATAGATAGATAGATAGATAGATAGATAGATAGATAGATAGATAGATAGATAGATAGTATTTGAATTTTTAACATTTGTCCTCTTTAAAATGGAAAAAGAAATGAAACAAATGATTTGGACGCGTGTGATTGTGGAATAATCAAGACGTTTCCAACAATATGCGCATTATGTTAGCTCTATGTAAGGTGGAGGTCTTATTTTCATTGCCGCGAATTCCATGCCTAGGACTCTGCTCGTGTTGCTTCAGTAAAACGAACAACAGACATCAATAGCCGAGTGTCTCCGAAACATATAGGAAGTAAATAACAATGAAGCACAGACAATGATTCCTCAGTGAAGAAAATGTATTGTTACTATTTGAGTGAAAACAGAAAAATAAATTCATGTATTCTTTTTTTACTGAGTTCTCTTTTGTCAGCATTATATAGACCCCTTTTTTACTGAGTTCTCTTTTGTCAACATTATATAGACCTCTTTTTTTTACTGAGTTCTCTTTTCAGCATTATATAGACCCCTTTTTTACTGAGTTCTCTTTTCAGCATTATATAGACCCCTTTTTTACTGAGTTCTCTTTTGTCAACATTATATATACCTCTTTTTTTTTACTGAGTTCTCTTTTCAGCATTATATAGACCTCTTTTTTACTGAGTTCTCTTTTGTCAGCATTATATAGACCTCTTTTTTTTTACTGAGTTCTCTTTTGTCAGCATTATATAGACCCCTTTTTTACTGAGTTCTCTTTTGTCAACATTATATAGACCTCTTTTTTTTACTGAGTTCTCTTTTGTCAGCATTATATAGACCTCTTTTTTACTGAGTTCTCTTTTGTCAGCATCATATAGACCCCTTTTTTACTGAGTTCTCTTTTGTCAGCATTATATAGACCTCTTTTTTACTGAGTTCTCTTTTGTCAACATTATATAGACCCCTTTTTTACTGAGTTCTCTTTTGTCAGCATTATATAGATCTCTTTTTTACTAAGTTCTCTTTTGTCAGCATTATATAGACCCCTTTTTTACTGAGTTCTCTTTTGTCAGCATTATATAGACCTCTTTTTTACTGAGTTCTCTTTTGTCAGCATTATATAGACCTCTTTTTTACTGAGTTCTCTTTTGTCACCATTATATAGACCTCTATTTTAGATTTTAAGCAGCTAAAATTTCGCTTAAAATGTTTTCTTGACTCTTAAAAACCCTGTGTCATCCGCTTCCGATAGTACTATTCTGAAGACCTCACATATTTTGATTGAAGAGAATACTTCTGGAAACCGATAATTTCATAGATAAGTCTTTTATCTGCTTCTGGTTCTCACACGGTGATTACTACAAGAATGGATAGTTCTCTTCGACAAACGTCCTTAAAGGGGCGCTAAGTGGGCGTAGTTGAGTTGTGTTTTGGTTTATTGGCGTCTACCAACTCAACACATCCGATTTCATCACGGCATGTATTAGAGAACCGTATAGAATTCCATCTTCGATTCATCTACTCTACAACTACTCCCGGCACACTACTCCACAACTACTCTCGGCACACTACTCCACAACTACTCTCGGCACACTACTCCACAACTACTCTCGGCACACTACTCTACAACTACTCTCGGCACACTACTCTACAGCTACTCTCGGCACACTACTCCACAACTACTCTCGGCACACTACTCTACAACTACTCTCGGCACACTACTCCACAACTACTCTCGGCACACTACTCTACAACTACTCTCGGCACACTACTCTACAGCTACTCTCGGCACACTACTCTACAACTACTCTCGGCACACCACTCTACAACTACTCTCGGCACACTACTCTACAGCTACTCTCGGCACACTACTCTACAGCTACTCTCGGCACACTACTCTGCAACTACTCTCGGCACACTACTCTACAGCTACTCTCGGCACACTACTCTACAGCTACTCTCGGCACACTACTCTGCAACTACTCTCGGCACACTACTCTACAACTACTCTCGGCACACTACTCTACAACTACTCTCGGCACATCACTCTACAACTACTCTCGGCACACTACTCTACAGCTACTCTCGGCACACTACTCTACAGCTACTCTCGGCACACTACTCTGCAACTACTCTCGGCACACTACTCTACAGCTACTCTCGGCACACTACTCTACAGCTACTCTCGGCACACTACTCCACAACTACTCTCGGCACACTACTCTACTGTGAGACGTGAGACTGACATGACAAGTTTAGTCTTCGAACCCCAAAGCATCAACCACGCCTTCAGTAAACATAATGTTTATCCTCTTCATACACTCAACGCCATCTATGCTGCGGCTCTGCATAATTCTGCTCTAATTCCAATTTTTATTAAAATAGTCTTGCATTGTATTAATCGTCTTGGGTTTTACTGTTGCAAGGTTTGGGTTTTTTTTTTTTTTTTCGTTCGCCAGCTTTTTACCTCTGACGAAGTCCCTAGAGACTAGGAAGTGAATTTTGCGTGTTAATACATTTTTCCCTGGCAGCCGTGTGCACAGAGTTCCTCGCAGCACAAGCAGATAACTCAGACTTAGGAGGTGCTCATATTTTTTCCGTCTATGAGTAATTGATGTTTCAAACCAGCCTCGCCTCTGAGACCAGGGGTGGTTGCCGCAGAGAGAAATCATAAATAAAAATCCTGACCGGTGCAATCGGGATTTGAACCAACAACCTCTCTGTCTAGAGGCCGGCGTCTTGCCTCGAGACGAACCAGTCCCCCATGGGTTTGGATTTGAACTTCTTTCAGTAGGTAATTCCTGGTCTGCAGGAGCGAGGCCTGAACAGAGACAAGTGGCGAGATTTGATAAAAGATCTTTACAAAGTTTGAAAACTGCTAGAATAAAAATTTAGATAAGAAAAAATGTATCTGTATCTATGACCTATGGGCCGGCTACGGCTCGAAAGGTCAATAGATATAAGCTTGAACCGTCACTTATTTATCAATGGAAAAAATATGAGTACGGAGTTATCTGCTTATGCGGCAAGGGACCCCTGTGCATACAGCTGCCAGTGAAAAATTGATTAACGCGCAAAATTCAGTTTCTAGTCTCTAGGGACGTCGTCAGAGGTGAAAGCTGGCGAATGGAAAAAAAAATCTCTTCTTAAAAACATTCTTTTGTTTTTCTTTAACTTATGACATCGCTCCTTGATCATACTAATGCGTCCTCGTGTTATGCTCCACAGAGATTCAGACATTGATTCAGTAGATCACACTCTTAATTCAGACATTGATTCAGTAGATCACACTCTTAATTCAGACATTGATTCAGTAGATCACATTTTAAATTCAGATATTGATTCAGTAGATCACATTCTGTATTCAGATATTGATTCAGTAGATCACATTCTGTATTCAGATATTGATTCATAAGATCACATTCTTAATTCAGATATTGATTCATAAGATCACATTCTTAATTCAGACATTGATTCAGTAGATCACATTCTGTATTCAGATATTGATTCATAAGATCACATTCTTAATTCAGATATTGATTCATAAGATCACATTCTTAATTCAGATATTGATTCAGTAGATCACATTCTGTATTCAGACATTGATTCAGGAGAACACATTCTTAATTAAAACATTGATTCAGTAAATCACATTATTAATTCAGACATTGATTCAGTAAATCACATTATTAATTCAGACATTGATTCAGGAGATCACATTCTTAATTCAAACATTGATTCAGGAGATCGCATTCTTAATTCAGACATTGATTCAGGAGATTACATTCTTAATTCAGACATTGATTCAGGAGATCACATTCTTAATTCAGACATTGATTCAATAGATCACATTCTTACTAAAAGAAGAAAAGTATGCTGGGATTGTTGGTCATGTGACAAGATCTTCAGGTCGGGGGATGGAAAAATGCATCATTCAAGGACAGATTTCTAAATGTGCACACGAGGCAGAGAGCGATGTTTATGATGCCAGACACCTTGACCTGTAGTAGAGACAAATAATATAATATTAAAATTATTTGTCTCCAGTCTAAACCACAGGAAACTACTATTCGTGCTGTTTCGTCCTAAATGTTTGTCTACAACGCAAGTATTCAGCCCTGTCCTATCCGGGAGATACTTGTCTTAATAGGAAAAATACAGATACACAATGTATTTCCGAGCTGTGATCACAGCCCTATGCTATAGTCATCAGAACACCTGCATGAAGGACAACGCCAATGATGGCTAATTTTTTAGTTAGCTGAGTTGGCCGTGTTTCCTAGAGTTTGGCTTCTCGTGGCAAGGCCCTGTACCAAGGAGTACGGGTTCAATCCTGTCTCGGTCAATATATTGTTCATTGTTTTTTTTTTATGTTGTTGATTATTTGTCATTTTTGACTTGTACTGTGTCGTTGCGAGCCACAAAATTCAAATACATCGAGTGGTTGTTTCGGTAGGCGGCAACGCATTTCTTGAAAATGTCCGTTTTTTATGGTGAAATTAGTTTAGTCCAAGAGAGACATACAAGAGAGACATACAAGAGAGACATACAAGAGAGACATACAAGAGAGACATACAAGAGAGACATACAAGAGAGACATACAAGAGAGACATACAAGAGAGACATACGGAATTACAGGATGACTTTCATTAACTTTGTGATTTATCGAGTTGCATGTTTGTTTGTTTGTTTCAAACATTGATTTTCGGATGAAAGAGATGTGAGTTAAGATAGGCACAATCAGAAACGAGAAACTTAGTGGGCGTGTAAGAAGACTTATCAACCAACACAGAACTGGAGTCGTCAGTCGCTGGACACTGCGGGACTTGTTGAGGAGGGGATCTGAGCAACCATGGTCATGTTTGGAGTGCAATGATGATGACCTGCAAATAACTCAATAACTCAATAACTTAATAACTCAATAATTCAATGTTTTTGGGGGGTTTTTTTGCAGTACATTGCACTCATCACACCCCGTTTGAATGAATGGTTGTCTCTAGCCAGAGCTCCCACTTCTTCTCTTGTCATGTTTAAAGCCATGTTGATTTCTTCAAACCACTTTCTTTTTTGCCCGTTTCGTCACCCACAAACCATGTCTTCCATTATTGTTCTCTCCAGCCCACTGTGTCTTTTGACCTGTCCATTGTATTTTAATTTCTTCTGTAGAATAGAGCTTAAACGGCAGTTCTTTTCGATGTTTAAATTCTTTTCTGTCTTCATTGCTCTTTTTCATTATTCAAGGTATCGTAAAGATTCTTCTGCAGCAATTTGATTCCAAAAACAATTGTTCTTCATTGTTGTTTGCAAGAATGTCCGTGATTCGCAACCATAAGTTGCAATCTGAAAGATAAAGGCACTCGGTTGTTTTAATTTTCCTGAACAGCACTAGCTGCTCTGAAATCATCATCATTGAGTGCCTTCTCCGCAACGAAGGTTGGCTACCATGGATCGCCATTCTACTCTGTTTCTTGCTTTGATGGTGCAGGCTGTCATAGGTTGACTTGTCCATCTTTTGATGTTACTCGTCCATGTTAGTCTTGGTCTGCCTCTGCCTCTGTTACCTTGTATTTTCCCTGCCAATATTAATTTTAGTAGGCTGTTGTGTCTTTTAACATGCCCCAAAAATTTTTTCATTTGTCTTGTTTTAATTGTATTTAGTAGTTCTCTTTTTATTTTTAGTTGTTTTAAAACTTCATCGTTTGTTATCTTCTATTTCCATCCAATTCTACATATTCTTCTATAAATCCACGTTTGAAAGGCTTCAATTTTCTGTTCTGTTTTCTTGTCTAATGTCCATGTTTCTGCACCATACAGGAATATTGAGAAGATGTAACATTTTGCCATTCTTAGTTTCAGCCCTGTTGATATTTGTTTTGTTGTTAGTATATTTTTCATGGCATTAAAATTACTTTTTGCCATACCTATTCTTTTGTTTATTTCAATTTTACATTTTCCATCATTGGTTATAGTATGTCCCAGGTAGTTGTAGCTCTGGACTGTCTCCAGATGTGTTCCTTCAACTGTGATATTTAATTGTAGGTCTTGAGAATTTTCTTTGTTTGTGATCATAGTTTTAGTCTTTTTTATATTTATTTCTAGTCCATATTTTTTGCTTGTTATGTTTATTACATTAAGCAATTGTTGTAGGTTTTTAGGATTTTCTGCTAGTAGAACAGTATCATCAGCATATCTCAGGTTATTGATTATCTTTCCATTAATGTTTAGGCCTGGCATCTCTATGATGTTTTTAAAGATTTGCTCAGTGTATAGATTGAACAAGCTTGGTGATAGGATGCATCCTTGTCTTACTCCTCTTTTTATGTCCATGGGTGTAGAGTTCTCCTTGTTACATCTTATTATTGCTGTTTGCTCCCAGTACAAATTACATATTAGTCGTATGTCTGCGTCGTCTAGATTTATATCCTTTAGGCAGTCTATAAGTTGGTTCTGGTGTATTCTATCGAAAGCTTTGGTGTAGTCTATAAAGCAGGCATATATTGGTTTGTTTACTTCTGTGTACTTTTCAATCAATGTTCTCATGCTAAATATGGCTTCTTTTGTCCCACCGTTATTCCTGAATCCAAATTGTTGCTCATCTAATTCAGTATTGATTTTATTCTGAATCCTTCCCTGTATAACTTTTAGTAAAATTTGTGTTACCTGGCTCATTAGGCTTATTGTTCTGAAATAGCTTTTATCAATTTTACCACAAAGAAATATGATGGCATTTTCTAGAGCCCCATTGTGCATGGGTAGTGTGCTGTCTATTTTTTTATTTCAAGATTGACACGTGTTTGGGCAAATGTGGTCAGCGCCGTCCTTCTTTCCTAGAAAAATTATGTGTTCGTTTAAAGTTGGACGAACCTATAATCCGTTTGATCGAAAGCCCTCGCTACAACTTGCCCTCGGTAGACTCTCAGCCAAGATTTAAAAACCTTTAATCTGCGTCTCTTCTATTAGAGGCTGAACTAGCGGCAGCGCTGAGCTTAGAATATCATCTTTTATGAATTTCCACGGACTGTTTGTATTCTTGTCTCGAGACAGAGATGTTGTGGGTTCAAATCCCGGTTGGTTGGGATTTTTATTTATGATTTCTCTCTGTGACAACCACCCCTTGTCTCAGCAACGAGACCCGGCTTGAAACGTTAATTACTCATCGACGGAAAAAATATGAGTACCTCCGAAGTCGGAGTTATCTGCCTGTGCAGGGAGGGACCCCTGTGCACACAGCTGCCAGGGAAAAATGGATTAACATGCAAAATTCAGTTCCTAGTCTCTAGGGACTTCGTCAAAAATAACAGCTGGCAAACGAAAAAAAAAAAAAGACAGCTGTCTGCAGCTCTGTTTCCTTCTGTAAATCTCTTCAACAAATCTAATTGAACCCCTATTGTACCACACTCCTCTTATGTTTGTAACGACAGACATGTGCGGAGCATACTTTACGTTCAGCGCTCACTGTTCTGGGATTGGAACATAATCACAATATGTTTATATAGAAATGAATGTTCCAAGTTGGTCATCAGAGACTTCAAACAAACAAACAAAAAAAACCAGCACGCCGCCTCAGATAGCCTTTTTCATTTATTATATGTAACATGTTGTGTATATAATATTTGTTGTTATTGTACATTATTTATATCTTCTTTTTTTGTCTTCAATATTGTTACAGCGAAACAAAGCTGATTGAAACAACATTGGAGTTGTTGAACTATACTAAAGTACCCCTTTTCTGCAGAGACTCAGTTCATCTCAACCTCTAGCCGGTATAATCTGTCACGTTACCAGGAGTCTAGTTGGAGGGTGGAGTAAGGTCGTAAACAGCTTTGAGTCCATTAAAGACAGCGTTTAAAAACGCTATATAACAGTAAACATCTGATACGGACTCATAGCAGCATGGTGATGATAAGTAACGAGACCGTTGCTAGCCCCTCACGGTAATGCCCCCTTATGTCAGTTCTGGTTGTTTTAATGATAAAGACATCATCTTATTAAGCAACAAAACATAACTTTCGCCGTGTTTTTTTAGAGACATAATTATTTGTATTATCGTTTTTTTTCATCTGAATAGCTCGTTTTAAGCCAGAATATTTGCAATTATCGATAGCTCAGTGGTTAGTGAACTGGACTACAAAGGACAAGTGATCACGTTCGATCCTGATCGATCGACGGCTTCTGGGTTCACCCAGCCGTAAATGGGTACCGGATTTTTTTTCTGGCAAAGTAAAGCGGCACGGGCGTAACACCAACCCCCAAAAATCATGTGCCGAAGGTCTGTTCAAATTATGGTCACTAACGCCATATTCCCTATACGCCACTTGGCGTGTCGGGGGCTCTTTACTTTTTTTTTTTATAAATTATAAATGCTCTTTCACTATGTTATTACCTCCTCTGACTTCTATAGCGGCATTCAATCTACAAATGATGATCAATTTGTACTCGTCTTTCTAGAATCTTGATTACATGATGTTTAAAATTTGCTTCCTCCACAAACTATGCTACTCTCACTCCTGTCATGACAGATGCTCTCTAACGACACAACAAGCCATTGCGTAATCCAAACCCAGTCTCCTAATCCATTATTTAATTCAAAACTCGTAAGTTATAACCGTGACTTTGATTGGGTGGCAGGCGTGGCGGACAGGTACTTTATTGACCAATCAAACGCGTTTGAGAAGAGCCGTCAAAGGAAGATAAATCGCTAGAATCGTGCATCCGCGCACACGGATGCCAATTTATTACTAATGAGCTCTTCGATTGTTCCACTCACGTTCGCACCTTTCAGGTGAGTCGCCCCACGCATGCGCAGACTGCTAGGTAACTGGTGCGACAAAAGGCAATCAGATTAAATAATTTCCACTTGAGAGATTAAAATTACTCTATTTTTCGAGTCTGCGTTTTTTTTTCCCCTTGGAAATTCTGCTCAAGTCGTTCTAGACCTGACTACCCCTTTCTTAAAGAAATTAGCACTTTTTCTTCATGCTTAATTGGAGACAATAAATAGAGAAACTCTGTTGCATGCGGCCCAAGCAGGTAAAAAAGGAAAAACGAAAGTGATAAAAATAGAAATCACGGAAAAACGTCCACGCCTTTTGTTCAAACCGCTTTTCTGGATTCTTTACTGCAGCTACTTGGAGAAGTCACGTGCCAATTGTTACTCTCAACATGGCGGCAAGTTGCAAAAGTGAATGAGAATTGACGAGACCGGAACCGGATAGTACCCTTAGCATATGGCGGTCACGTGATAGTATCCTTCAACTTAAGAAACAGAAAATGAATCGTTGCTCCTGTGACATCTTTAGTGACAAGGTGATGCCGTCTGCGAGCTTGTACAAGCAAGAACGGATGAATTTCCTTCTGGTGTCTTGCATTATAACTTCCGTCTTCTAGAATTCATTGAGAATTTCCGAGTGAGCATGTGGCATTAGAAGAAAAAAAAACAGAGGAAACGGTCTTGTAAAGCGAAGATCTCTTCCCTTCAGGAACTAAAACTTGATTATTATGAGAATTGATTACTGCAGCCTACCACTTCAACTAATTAATGTTTCGTTTTTAGTAATTGACAGTCCCAAAGACAGAGAGAGACAGAGAGAGAGAGAGAGAGCATCAGTAACTTAATGGTTATCGTCCTGGCCTGGCGATAAACTGAAGGTGCTTTCTATTCTAACCATGGAAGCATTTTTATGTAAGTCAGGAATTTCCCATACCCGCTCCATTACTTGTCACATAATTTCCCAAAATTTATTGACAAGGTTACTATGTGCACGTCCTACTCGACTGCACGGGTGACGTTCCCAAATGTTCTGTTTAGCAGCCTCTTACATGAAGCGTGACAGGTAACAGTGACTCTATTCCTTTCTCCATTTACCGTAGAGTCCAGGTTGCCACACGGACGAATGTGTGTTCAGTTTCAGCCGAGAACTCTGAGACCGATCCAGAGTTATTTATTTATTTAATTTTTTTATGGTAGGTACTGGACCCAGGACTACAACTACCTGGGACACACTATAACCAGTGATGGAAAATGTACAACTGAAATAAACAAAAGAATAGGTATGGCAAAAAGTAATTTTAATGCCATGAAAAATCTACTAACATTAAAACAAATAACACCAGGGCTAAAACAAATAATAGCAAAATGTTACATCTTCTTAATATTCCTGTAAGGTGCAGAAACATGGAAGCCTTTTGAACTGTGGATTTATAGAAGAATAGGTAGAATTGGATGGAAAGAAAAGAAAACAAACGATGAAGTTTTAAAACAAGTAAAAATAAAAACAAATAACTAAACACAATTAGAACAAGACAAATGAGATTTTGTGGGCATGTTAAAAGGCACAACAGCCTAATAAAAGTAATATTGGAAGGGAAAATACAAGGTAAAAGAGACAGAGGCTGACCAAGACTAACATGGACGAGTAACATCAAAAGAGCTGACAAGTCAACCTATGACAATCTGCACCATTAAAGCAAGAGACAGGGTGGAATGGTGCTCCATGGTAGCCAACCTTCGATGCGGAGAAGGCACCCAATGATGATGACTGGATCTCCGAGTCGACGCAGGTCATGATGGCACAGCATGGACAGTGTTGCAGTTTTTCGACTTCGAAATCTGTGATCTAGTGTTGTGAAGTTTGAACGTCACTTTCTAAAATTGAACATCTATCTATCTATCTATCTATCTATCTATCTATCTATCTATCTATCTATCTATCTATCTATCTATCTATCTATCTATCTATCTATCTATCTATCTATCTATCTATCTATCTATCTATCTATCTATCTATCTATCTATCTATCTATCTATCTATCTATCTATCTATCTATCTGTCTGTCTGTCTGTCTGTCTGTCTGTCTGTCTGTCTGTCTGTCTGTCTGTCTGTCTGTCCGTCCGTCCGTCCGTCCGTCCGTCCGTCCGTCCGTCCGTCCGTCCGTCCGTCCGTCCGTCCGTCAGTCCGTCTGTCTGTCTGTCTGTCTGTCTGTCTGTCTGTCTGTCTATCTATCTATCTATTATCCTTTCGAGCCCAAGACGACACAGTGGGCAGAACCACAATCTCAAAAACAGAAACCTTGCGTGCCAAAATGGCACATATTGCAGAGATCAATGCTTCCAAAACATATGACTGTTTCCATAACAATACCTTTTACAATGACAACTTGTTAAGCCATCGATCAACGACATTACGACATGCCTGAAAGGTCACAGCGCTAATATATTTATGGACACTACTTACCTTTAAATGATGCGAGAGGCAACAACAGCATGCATCAGTTCCATTGTGGCGATTGAGAAGCTCATGCAAACCAGGAACGTAATAAAATTGCGAGTCCTGTGCAAGGTCTGATACTTGATAACAAAGATGGTCGAATAAAGAGAGTCCAGAATCTCTGCCCCGTGTGCAGTCTCGAAATATGAATATATAGATAGACATACAGACTGACGGACGGACACATGGATAGATAGACATACAGACTGACGGACGGACACATGGATAGATAGACATACAGACTGACGGACGGACACATGGATAGATAGACATACAGACTGACGGACGGACACATGGATAGATAGACATACAGACTGACGGACGGACACATGGATAGATAGACATACAGACTGACGGACGGACACATGGATAGATAGACATACAGACTGACGGACGGACACATGGATAGATAGACATACAGACTGACGGAAGGACACATGGATAGATAGACATACAGACTGACGGACGGACACATGGATAGATAGACATACAGACTGACGGACGGACACATGGATAGATAGACAGACAGAAAGTCAAACAGACAGGCAACCTCTTCTCTGGGTTGTGAGGTTCGATGTCTAGTCTTCTCTTTGTTATGATATCCGATGTCTAGCCTTCTTTGGATTGAGAATTCCTATGTCTAGTCCTCTCTTGGTTGTGAGATCCATGTCTAGCCTTCCCTGGATTGTTAGATCCATGTCTAGCCTTCCCTGGATTGTTAGATCCATGTCCAGCCTTCCCTGGATTGTTAGATCCATGTCCAGCCTTCCCTGGATTGTTAGATCCATGTCTAGCCTTTACTGGGATGTGAGATCCATGTCCAGCCTTCCCTGGATTGTTAGATCCATGTCCAGCCTTCCCTGAATTGTTAGATCCATGTCTAGCCTTTACTGGGATGTGAGATCCATGTCCAGCCTTCCCTGGATTGTTAGATCCATGTCTAGCCTTTACTGGGATGTGAGATCCATGTCCAGCCTTCCCTGGATTGTTAGATCCATGTCTAGCCTTTACTGGGATGTGAGATCCATGTCCAGCCTTCTCTGCATTGTGAGATCCATGTCCAGCCTTAGAAGATTATGGAAGGACATGATCGCCTACGCCAACCGGTATGACACAAGATGATGATGATGGACTGGTTTAACATCTGAATGATATAACAAATCCATTGATGGACTGGTTTAACATCTGAATGATATAACAAATCCATTGATGGACTGGTTTAACATCTGAATGATATAACAAATCCATTGATGGACTGGTTTAACATCTGAATGATATAACAAATCCATTGATGGACTGGTTTAACATCTGAATGATATAACAAATCCATTGATGGACTGGTTTAACATCTGAATGATATAACAAATCCATTGATGGACTGGTTTAACATCTGAATGATATAACAAATCCATTGATCAAATACTGAGTGAACCAGTTATCAAAAATGCAATCAAATTGATGAAAACTAAAGCCAAAGAATTACACATTTAACTAATATTATAGCCTTCAGATCAACCCACTGTATCTCCTTCTTGATCCTTACAGTTTCCGATAGACTGCACATAAGTAAAACAAATAAAGTAAAGTACCCCCGTCACGCCAAGTGACGTATAGGGAAATATGGTGTTAGTGACCCTATATTTTACAGACCTTCAGCACATGATTTTTGGGGTAATGTGGTCGGTATTACGCCCGTGTTGCTTTACTTTCCCAGAAAAATATCTGGTACCCATTTAGGCTGGGTGAACCCGGAAGCCGTCGGTTGCATCGAACCCTACCCCTTGCCCTTTGTAGTCCGGTTCACTAACCACTGAGCTATCGCGACTCCCTACTATACATAAGGTTCCCACCAATTGTTTCTTTTGAGCAAGCTGTTAGTCTTTCGTTCCTCTGACTTGATGTTTCCCACTCGAGAGTCGCTTATTGATTCGCATGTTGTTTCTTCTAAATGATAACTTACCACCACTGTGTGTCTATATGTTTGGAATTGGAGTCATCAATGATGGCCTAACATCATCAAGTGCTATGACGATCATCATTTTCGGGAGGACGTGAACTCCCATGGTATATGGTGGATAGGCGGCAGGAACCATTGAAGGCTATGTCTGAAAAGTGTTCCTTGTTGCAGTTTCCTCATATTCCAAGTCCGGCTTATTGCAGGAGCTACTGAGTTAAGTGCTCTGTGCACACCGTGAGCTGTGTGTCTCATCCGTTTTGATCCTGCTCCGATATCCCGCTTGTTTACGATGAATGATGATATCGTATGACAGGGAACAGTTGGCTGTGTTCACTTTCTGCGCGGTTTCGCCTTATGTCTTTTGGCGTGTGCTGAGACTGCTGCGATGGGGACACCAGTTACCTTTCTTTGTTTGGGAGATGAGTTAGTAATTCGGATGATTCCTCTGGCACGGGCGGTTGAGCAATTATGGATTTTAATTCGTTTGCTGTGATACCGAGGCCTTCCATAACCAATAACCAATTCTTCTAAATACATGTCCCACATTTGCTCATCGTCTTTCTACTATAGGACAATATAAATGGTTGCTCAAGATAAACAGGTCAAGATTGTCAAATAAAAGAAGCATTGTAAAACCCACAAACATGGCAATAGTGTTATTGTGTAGAGTAGAATGTCGAGATATAACTCAGTTTAGAAAACTATCACATCGTCATCAAGTACCGGGCCTGCTGGCGTAGGTGATGATGTCTCTCCACAACTTTCGATCACGACATTTATTTATCATTTCTGTTGTTGACCTTCTGCCAAGCCATTCTCTTAAGCTGTCTAATATCTTTTCTCTTTGCTCCCTATATCTATTCGTCCCTCAATGTTTCTAGTTGTTACAATCAACTTACATGTACAGAAGAACCTAACAATCAACTGACATGTACAGAAGAACCTAACAATCAACTGACATGTACAGATGAACCTAACAATCAACTTACATGTACAGAAGTACCTAACAATCAACTTTCATGTACAGAAGAACCTAACAATCAACTTACATGTACAGATGAACCTAACAATCAACTGACATGTACAGATGAACATAACAATTAACTTACATGTACAGATAAACCTAACAATCAACTGACATGTACAGATGAACCTAACAATCAACTGACATGTACAGATGAACATAACAATCAACTGACATGCACAGATGAACCTAACAATCAACTTACATGTACAGAAGAACCTAACAATCAACTTACATGTACAGAAGAACCTAACAATCAACTGACATGTACAGATGAACCTAACAATCAACTTACATGTACAGATGAACCTAACAATCAACTGACATGTACAGAAGAACCTAACAATCAACTGACATGTACAGAAAGTCTAACAGTCATTTCATGTTACCAAAACCTGACTGTCACCTCATGGCCTGAATAAGTCAAGTGCATTTAGAGACTGCAGCTTTAGCTCCAGTCACTGTTATTTGTCCTCACTCACAGTTATTATAATAACATCAAATAACAAATGTTCAACTCTAATTGAGTTATATTATGTCAGACCTATTATATGGCGGTAAAACATAGAGAACAACAAAAATGACAGTCATGTAGATATCATCATCATCGAGTGCCGTCTCCGCAATGAAGGTTGGCTTCCATGGAGCGCCATTCTGCTCTGTTTCTTGCTTTGATGGTGCAGATTGTCATAGGCTGACTTGTCCATCTTTTGATGTTACCGAATCCAGTTAGTCTTGGTCTGCCTCTGCCTCTTTTACCCTGTATTTGCTCTTCCAATATTACTTTTAGGAGGCTTTTGTGTCTTTTAACATGCCCCAAAAATCGCATGTCTTTTTTGAATTGTGTTTAGTTTTTCTCTCTTCATTTTTAGTTGTTTTAAGACTTCATCGTTTGTTTTCATTTCTTTCCATCCAATTCTACCTATTCTTCTATATATCCACATTTCAAAGGCTTCAATTCTCAGTTCTGTTTTCTTGTCTAATATCCATGTTTCAGCACCATATAGGAATGTTGAGAAGACATAACATTTTGCTATTCTTAGTTTTAGCCCTGGTGTTATTTGTTTTGATGTTAGTATGTTCTTCATAACATAAAAATTACTTTTTGCCATTCCTATTCTTTTGTTTATTTCAGTTGTACATTTTCCATCACTGGTTATAGTATGTCCAAGGTAGTTGTATTTCTGAACTGTCTCCAGGTCTATTCCTTCAATTTTGATATCCACTTGTGGGTTTTGAGTACTTCCTTTGTTTGTGATCATAGTTTTAGTCTTTTTGATATTCATACGATATGATATATATCTATGACATTCATGTAGACATAGATTTTAGTAAATAGATGCTTGATCGCAATAAAAGGATGGAAATGGTAGGATGAAATCACTAACTTAAAACGATAGGAAAGTAGTAGTCAAATACCGGTGGACAAAGAGATCAATCAAAAACCAGAAAGCTGGACAGGACACATTGTCAAAGATAAATGAGAGTATTACAAAACAAACACTTTAATGACATTGTACACTGAATAACATGACGACAAAACATGTTCTACAGGAATGCCCCCAGTACACAGACCTGAGAAGAACAATGTGGCCCACACCCACCTCCCTGGAAGAGAAACTCTACGGGGCAACCGAATCACTTAAACAGACAGCTGCCTTCATAAGAGAGTCCGGAATCATAGTCTGAATGACGTCATGATCGCAGCAGAAGAAGAAACACTCTTTTTTTAATCCAAGGGGGAAGAGACAAAGTGAAAGGGCAAAATTGATATTGGAGAAGACAGGTGGAAAAAGAGATGAAAAATATGGGGAAGACATGGAATGATCTTAAAAGAATGGCAAGAAATAGGGGCGGCTTGGAAAGTGTCTTTTGAAGACAGGGAGTTCAAAAGAGGAAGAAGAAAAATAGCGCACCGCTCCACATCAACCCCACTTCATCATCATTGAGTGCCGTCTCCGCATCGAAAGTTGGCTACCATGGAGCATTATTCCACTGTCTCTTGCTTTGATGGTGCAGATTGTCATAGGTTGACTTGTACATATTTTGATGTTACCATGTTAGTCTTGTTCTGCCTCTGCCTCTTTTACCTTGTATTTTCCCTTCCAATATTACGTTTATTGTGCAGTTGTGTCTTTTAACATGCCCAAAAAATTTCCTTTGTCTTGTTCTAATTGTTTATAGTAGTTCTTTTTTTCATTTTTAGTTGTTTTAAAACTTAACTTACAGCGATTTCATAAACTAGTTTCCCATAAGTGATACCGTACAGTTCATCTCTTTCTGCGATCAATCAACGACTACTCGTCTTCATCGTCTGTCCTTAGAAGGACGTTACGTAGACAGAGATGCATGTATTTTGCATCATAACTGGTATATGTGGGTATTTCGACCTAACACATCCTACTTCAAAATGGCATTTTTGTTTTGTACAAGATTGACTCTCCTCATAGATACCTACTCGCCAAAGCAGACTGGTTTGTCGCTTCCCAGGAGCACTGCTAGAAGGTAGATACGAGTAAGCACAAATATTAAATATACCGTTATCATCATCATGTGCCATAACGGTTGGCGTAGGCGATCATGTCCTTCCACAATCTGCTATCCACGGTGCATCGTATTGATTCTGTTGTTGACTATTTTCCATGCCATGACACCAATTTATCTAGTATTTTCTCTCTTTGTCATCCGCGATCTCTTTTTCCCTGCATTGTGCCAGTTGTAATTAAGTATTCCAACTTTCCTCTTATCATGATGTGCCCGAAAGATGTTGATTGTTTCTTTCTGACGTTTCTTATGGGCACTCTTTTTATGTTGACCTCTTTGGGAATTTCCTCATTGGTCTCTTTAGCTGTCCAGGAAACTTTCAACATCTCAGAAATCCCATCTCTTTGGCCTCTAATCGTCTTTTCATTTGTTTGTTTACTGTCCATGATTCGCTTCTATAGGTCAAGAATTGGCTCTGTATAGCATCGACGAATTGTCTTTCTCACTTCTATTGACTTAGATTTGTTGTATATGACTTTTTAAACCACATAAATACTACGGGCCCTAGAGTAGAGATACAGAGAACATAACAAATAAACATAACATTGTTCATAGCAGATAACTACTACAGAGACGAGACAAATACCTGTCGTTTGATTTGATAAGTCAATTTTCCAATTACCTAGAAAGCTGCATTGATGTCTCCAATGCACCATTTTGGAAGCTAGGCTTGTAGAAGATTGCGTCACGTTAGAACATGAGTAATCGTGATTCATTTCGGAGATTCATATTTTCGACAGAAGCTATCTCCAGTAATGGTAGTACACTGGGAAATTAGCGTCTGTAGCAAGATGGAAAAGAAGTATAGCACACAAACAGTAATTAGTTTCAACAGCAATCCGGAAACTCAATGGCACACGAAGAAAGTGAATCTAGTTCGACGCCATTACGGAAATAGATTCTCAAACTGACTAGAGTCGGCTTCCGGTAATGGCCGGCGATTCACATGATAATAGGTTATTCCACCCTAGTTGGCTTCTACACACAGAGCAGGCCCCAAACGGTCTGTGGTTAGTTTGGCCGTCCAGTTTGCAGCCGTCCAGTGGTTCTTGTAATACCCACGGTTTCTTGTTCCTTACACATATGACGTTCATTAGAATCATCATGTGCCGTGTCGGTTGGCTTTCATGAACATGAGACAAGATTTCCTGTTTCTAATGTTATTTCAGTATTTGCTTTTTCTGTCAAATCATAATTTTCTATTTATCTATCTATCTAATCTATCTATCTATCTATCTATCTATCTATCTATCTATCTATCTATCTATCTATCTATCTATCTATCTATCTATCTATCTATCTATCTATCTATCTATCTATCTATCTATCTATCTATCTATCTATCTATCTATCTATCTATCTATCTATCTATCTATCTATCTATCTATCTATCTATCTATCTATCTATCTATCTATCTATCTATCTATCTATCTATCTGTCTGTCTGTCTGTCTGTCTGTCTGTCTGTCTGTCTGTCTATCTATCTATCTATCTATCTATCTATCTATCTATCTATCTGTCTGTCTGTCTATCTATCTATCTATCTATCTATCTATCTATCTATCTATCTATCTATCTATCTATCTATCTATCTATCTATCTATCTATCTATCTATCTATCTATCTATCTATCTATCTATCTATCTATCTATCTATCTATCTATCTATCTATCTATCTATCTATCTATCTATCTATCTATCTATCTATCTATCTATCTATCTATCTATCTATCTATCTGTCTGTCTGTCTGTCTGTCTGTCTGTCTGTCTGTCTGTCTGTCTGTCTGTCTGTCTCTGTCTGTCTGTCTGTCTCTGTCTGTCTGTCTATCTATCTAATTAGCTCTCTAGCAATCTATCTGCTTATCTATCTGTCTATCAAACTATCTACCTCTGTCTGTCTCTCACTTACCCCCTGTCTGCCTTTCTTTATAGCTGTTTGTCCATCTATCCGTCCCATCGCCCATGCATACATCCGTCTGTCAATTCATCTATCTCTTGATTAGATTTGTAAACAAGATTATTTGGGTTATTTACAATATGATACAATATGAAAAATATGATATAGTATGGTACAATATTATAAAATATTATGGTGATGGTTATGGAAGGCCTCAGTATCACTGCAAACGAATTAAAATCCAAAATTGCTTAACCGCACGTTCCAGTGGAATCATTCGAATTACTAACTCATCTCTGAAACAAAGAACGGTAATTGTAGTCCCTATCATAGCAGTCTCAGCACACGCCAAAAGACATAAGGCGAAACCGCACAGAAAGTGAACACAGCCAACTGTTCCTTGTCATAAGATAATTCATCGTAAACAAAGGGAATATCGAAACATGATCAAACCGGATTAAACACACAGCTCACAGTGTGCACAGAGCACTTAACTCAGTAGCTCATGCAACAAGCCCGACTTATACAATAGCATACTATTGTAATATTATAATATTGTATATTATACAATATTATCATCATTGCCAATACAAGTAATCAATGATGAATCAGACAGAATCAAACGTTCAGAATGTCCAACAAAACATGAAATTCGTTGCCTGATCAAGAATCAAACTAGCAATGTCTTCGATGAATCCAAAACCTTAGGTCTTCTCTGAGACCTAAAATAAGCGACAGTCGAAGAGCCATTGTTGTCAAAGTCTTCGCTATCGATAATAATTAACAAGACACATAAAAGAAAGACGATAAGAACACAACATAAACGTAGATATACATGGTCTAGATTATGTACTTACAGTCTGCTGAACAATGCTCGAGCATTTGTATACCTTTACCCGGAGAAAGAAGAAGTGTGTTTCAGACAATTTTTTCTATCACTGCATTCACACATTTATTATTTCATCTTTTCGGAACTTTCCTTCATCCATTAGTGCTTATTCGCACATACAAACACATACACACACTCTATTTTAGTTTCCTTCTGCTTTCGTTCATTTACATACACATATGCACATATTATTTAATTCTCCAGATACTGCCGCTCTTTCATTCAGACATCCACTACATTAGTTTTCTGTAAAATTCATTAATTCAGCCATTCGTTCATTCAGTAATTCGTGACAATTTAAATTTTCTGCGATTGTTACTTATTCATCGCACAAGCGCACGTACTGCATTATGATCCCTGCATCTTTCAGTCATTCACACACACACACACACACACACACGCACACACACACACGTACGCGCGTGCACGCAAGGACACACACTTACTAATTCAGTTTATTACAATTTTCATTCATTCACAAACACACACCAATAAAAATATTCGACCGAGTAAACAGAGAATTAGGGGAGACACTAACAACATACGGAGAAACAGTCAACATCTAGCCAACCTAATTAAAAGTCTCTACATCAACAGCAGCGGCACAGTAAGAACAGCAGCAGGCTACACATATTATTTCGATGTTAGAACAGGAGTAAGATAGGAGTCAATACTCCCCTAATGTTTAGTACCTACATAGACCACATATATATGTTTGCCAACCCATCGTTCACAGAGGATGTTAGCGAGCTACTATTTGCAGACGATGAGGAACTAACACACGGAAAAATAGAAGACATACAAGAACAATGAAATATAATATCAGCACAGGCACTCATGACATGCAAACATGAAAATCAACAACAACAAAGGAAAAGTAATGAACATAACAAAAGATAAACAAGACATCAACATAATCATATACGGCAGACAACAAAATCAAGCAGAGGAATTTATATACCTACAAGGTCTAGTGACAAACAGCAATCCAAAAACAGAAGAAATAGATTCAAGATACAACAAAGATTGTCAAATTATCGTCACATCACCACTGTTGTCAAACATGAAGATTACTTTACAGCCAAAACAGGCACTCTACAAGAGGCAAAACAGCCACTCTACAAGAGGCAAAACAGGCACTCTACAAGAGGCAAAACAGGCACTCTACAAGAGGCAAAACAGGCACTCTACAAGAGGCAAAACAGGCACTCTACAAGAGGCAAAACTGGCACTCTACATGAGGCAAAACAGGCACTCTACATGAGGCCAAACAGGCACTCTACAAGAGGCAAAACAGGCACTCTACAAGAGGCAAAACAGGCACTCTACAAGAGGCAAACAGGCACGCTACAAAGAGGCAAAACAGGCACTCTACAAGAGGCAAAACAGGCACTCTACAAGAGCCAAAACATGCACTCTACAAAAGGCAAAACAGGCACTCTACAAAAGGCAAAAGAGGCAATCTACAAGAGGTAAAACAGGCACTCTACATGAGGCAAAACAGGCACTCTACAAGAGGCAAAACAGGCACTCTACAAGAGGCAAAACAGGCACTCTACAAAGAGGCAAAACAGGCACTCTACAAAAGGCAAAACAGGCACTCTACAAGAGGCAAAACAGGCACTCTACAAGAGGCAAAACAGGCACTCTACAAGAGGCAAAACAGGCACTTTACAAGAGGCATAACAGACACTCTACATAAGGCAAAACAGGCACTCTACAAGAGGCAAAACAGGCACTCTACAAGAGGCATTACAGACACTTTACATGAGGAAAAACAGGCACTCTACAAAGAGGCAAAACAGGCACTCTACAAGAGGCAAAACAGGCACTCTACAAGAGGCAAAACAGGCACTCTACAAAAGGTAAAACAGGCACTCTACAAGAGGCTAAACAGGCACTCTACAAGAGGCAAAACAGGCACTCTACAAGAGGCAAACAGGCACGCTACAAAGAGGCAAAACAGGCACTCTACAAGAGGCAAAACAGGCACTCTACAAGAGCCAAAACATGCACTCTACAAAAGGCAAAACAGGCACTCTACAAAAGGCAAAAGAGGCACTCTACAAGAGGTAAAACAGGCACTCTACATGAGGCAAAACAGGCACTCTACAAGAGGCAAAACAGGCACTCTACAAGAGGCAAAACAGGCACTCTACATGAGGCCAAACAGGCACTCTACAAGAGGCAAAACAGGCACTTTACAAGAGGCATAACAGACACTCTACATGAGGCAAAACAGGCACTCTACAAGAGGCAAAACAGCCACTCTACAAGAGGCAAAACAGGCACTCTACAAGAGGCAAAACAGGTACTCTACAAGAGACAAAACAGGCACTCTACAAAAGGCAAAACAGGCACTCTACAAGAGGCAAAATAGGCACTCTACAAGAGGCAAAACAGGCACTCTACAAAGAGGCAAAACAGGCACTCTACAAAAGGCAAAACAGGCACTCTACAAGAGGCAAAACAGGCACTCTACAAGAGGCAAAACAGGCACTCTACAAGAGGCAAAACAGGCACTCTACATTGCAAACTTCGTTTCAACTTAATGTTACCAGCGCCAGACCTGGATTTAAGTTACAAGAACAAGAAGACAAGTAACCACTATCAGATGAAATGTGTGAGACGAATGGCGAGAAACATCATGAGAGTTAAGATCGACAAAATTAAACAACTGATTAAAAAGCTAAGTATAGTTCCGAAATTGTATACATAAAGAAACAACAGATAAAATGGTTTGATCACGTAACAAAAGTATAGTACCCCCGTGTCGCCAAGTGGTGTATAGGGAATATGGTGTTAGTGACCATAAATTGTACAGACCTTCGGCACATGATTTTTGGGGTAATGTGGTCGGTATTACGCCCGTTCCGCTTTACTTTCCTAGAAAAAAAATCCATTACCCATTAAAGGCTGGGTGAACCGGAAGCCGTCGATTGGGATCGAACCCTACCTCTAGTCCTTTGTAGTTCAGTTCACTAACCACTGAGCTATCGTGGCTCCCGGTTTGACCACGTGATAAGACAGAATGACCAAACCATAAAATAACGAGACGTTATTACACGTTTCGAGAAAACCAAACCCAAGGGTCGACCATGAAAAAGGTGGATCGATGGCATTTAAGAAACTCTATGAAACATAACAGCAGCAGATGTCAAAAGAAGAGCAAAATACCACAAATTATTGCTCCCCTTGGCGCTGAAAGAGAAATGAGAAAGGAAAGAAGAAGAAGAAAGCACACAGTTTTAGTTTCCCGTACCCGTCGTTACAAACTAAAACAACTTTTATTTACAACAAACTACAATAGATGTCTCAAGACGGACCCGCATTAGATCTAGATAGAAACATATTTAAGCAGGCCTACTTGGCCGAAACGTCGATTTTTGTTTTGTCCATTACCACGTAAAGCTGTCACCATACAACTTTTTTCCCCTTTTTTGTTTAGTATTGCTATCATCATCAAATGAAAAGACGATTAGAGGTCACAGAGATGGGATTTCTCAGAAGAATGTTGAAAGTTCCCTTGACAGCTAAAAAGACCAATGAGAAAGTTCTCAAAGAGGCCAACACAAAAAGGGAGCTCTTAAAAAAACACCAGAAAGAAGCAAATCAACATTTTTTGGGCACATCATGAGAAGAGGAAAGTTGGAATACTTGGTTACAACTGGCAAAATAAAAGGAAAGAGAGATCGCGGACAACAAAGAGAGAAAATACTGGATAGTTTGGTGTCATGGCATGGAAAACAGTCAACAACAGAACTGATACGATGCACTGTAGATAGAAGATTATGGAAGGACATGATCGCCAACGCCAACCGGTACGGTACATGATGATGATCATCATCATCATCAGCTTTACAGCAGCATCGCATCTCTCCGCATCTTCGTGCATCTTGATACCTTTACTTCTTTCAAGCAGATCAGACGTGAACATAATAGCATAGCCTCTGCTTGCGTGATTAGACTTCGGGAAATACCGAAATAAATTCCAAGTAAACATGTTGACCACAAAGATCTGAGAACAATAAGAACATGTTTTTGTAACAGAAAGTAGCCAAAAGAACAGATACACATTTATTATTATTTCAGGCTAGCAGTGTATCAAGAAGATACTAAGATAATGAGAAAAAGTTCATTCGTGACTATCGGCTACATCATCAGTGCTTTTCTATATTTCTTGTGATTCAGTGAATCTATATTTCTTTTTCCTGCTGTTTCAAATTTTAGGGCTTGTCTTGAGATTCTCTTGTTGCATCTTTTCATCACATAATCGACATCCATCCATGTTCTTTTCTTGCTAACAGGCAGTATTGTTGTTTGCACTGTTGTTACTCTCACTTCTGCATTTGTCTTGAATAAGATACACTGACAGTAAAATCAGAAGATAGTGAGTAAAAAGAAGAGGAGAATTAAGAACAGCAGGGACAGTTACAATAAATGATGTCGTATATAATGATGACAGAATGAAGCCCTGAAGTGCGAGCTTCCTATATGCAATTATCAGGCTAAATGACGACCCAAGAAGTATATAAATAGAATGCGACAACAATTTCAGATATAAATAACTATCTTGACGACACATATTACCATTACAGGTGTATGTCGGGAGGGCTCAGGACAGGACTAGAGGGTTAAAAGTCGCTTGGTCAAAGCAGTCACCACGACGTGTGAGACTCAGGATTTTTATTTCACCCCCGACAGAAAAAAATAAAACATTTCTGTCTACCGCGGGTTTCGAACACCGTACGCCGACAATTCAGCCAGCGAAACAGTGGATTTCGCCACTTACTTGTTTCTGTGCCACGCCTCATCACTGTACAAGGTCAAGGTGCAACCACGCTATGCTCGACGAGTGGGCAAAATTGTGTAAGTGATGATATCTTTTGCCATCACCAACGGCAAATTTTCAAGCTATGTGGTCAGTATAACGCCCTGTCGCCTTTACTTCCCGGAACAAACTGTTCTACCTAGTTTTAGAGGCTGGATGAACCCCTAAGTACTTTTTTTTCCCTTCGTTTGCCAGCTTTTACCTCTGACGAAGTCCCTAGAGACTGGGAACTGAATGTTGCCAGTTAATCCATTTTTCCCTGGCAACCGTGTGCACAGGGGTCCCTCGCCTCGTCTTCGGAGGGTACTCATATTTTTTCCGTCAATGAGTATTTGACGTTTCAAGCCGGGCATCGCTGCCGAGACCAGGGGTAGTTGCCGCAGAGAGAAATCATAAATAAAAATCCCAACCGGTATAGCCGGGATTTGAACCCACAACCTCTCTGTCTCGAGGCCGACGTGTGTCGTGCGTGTATCGTGGTCACAGAAAAATATGGTCACTAACACCATATTCCTCATACACCTAGCAAGGCGTGGAGGGAACCTTTACTTTACTATTAAAACAACCTCATAAAATGTATTTATATTTGTTTCCCCAAAAGTTTGTATTTTCTTCAGAAGTCCTTGTTATTTGGCAACAACTGATCTAGATTATTCTGGACGGCCAACGATGCTGAAGGCGAGAGGGAATCCCCAAGGATGCGTGGCCAGCAGCCCGTGGATACAAGCGGCGATTATGGACAGTTACTGTCGCGTTCGGCAGCGATTTATCGAGGCAAACATCAAGACTTGCCGGTAATTATTGGCGACACACTTGAGAAATTAATCCGCGGCTCCTCGCCTCGATTGTCCTCGTTTATCCTATAAGTTCCTCCCGCTCTCGCTCTCTCGTCGACAGGGTTACTGTAACGCGAGACTGGACAAAAATCAAAATGGCGGACACGGAAGATAGTTCCATTTCCGGCGCGGTCGCACTTTTAATCCATGAATGGGTAACTGTAGCTTGCGGTTTGGAATAATTATTCAGTTATCATCCCTTGTTCTTGATTTATTTCTAGAGTTAACAATTATGACGTCATTTCAGAATAAGTGACCACGAAGTTGTGGATTTATTTAGAGATTTCCGGGCCGGAAGATCCTCCCTCAGACTTCAGTCAAACAGATCGTTCTTTCAATGACTTTGGTCCAAGAATAAAAATAAGAGTACATAGAAGACGTAAATCTTAAAGAAAGCAAGACGTTATAGAATACTGTCTGTGGTTACATGATATTCAAAAGTGGAAACCTTCGTGCAAGATAACGAATCACAAATCTATCACTGTAAACTTGATGTGGATAGTAAGGCAGACGAGAAGACAACTCTTGTTTGTTAGTTACAAACCATAAGAAGAATGTGTGTCAATCAATTTCCAGACAATCGGCAATTTCCAGGCAATCGACAATTTCCAGACAATCGGCAATTTCCAGACAATCGACAATTTCCAGGCAATCGACAATTTCCAGACAATCGACAATTTCCAGGCAATCGACAATTTCCAGACAATCGGCAATTTCCAGACAATCGGCAATTTCCAGACAATCGACAATTTCCAGACAATCGACAATTTCCAGGCAATCGACAATTTCCAGACAATCGACAATTTCCAGACAATCGACAATTTCCAGACAATCGGCAATTTCCAGACAATCGACAATTTCCAGACAATCGACAATTTCCAGACAATCGACAATTTCCAGACAATCGACAATTTCCAGAAAGAAATTTGAAAGAAAAAAAAGGAAAGAAACTAATCTTACAGTCATATCCCATTTCACTGTACGCTGGACAATATGACAACAAAACATGTTCTACAGGATTGCCCCCAGTACACAGACCTGAGAAGAGCAATGTGGTCCACACCCACCTCCCTGGAAGAGAAACTATATGGGGTAATCGATTCACTTAAACAGACAGCTGACTTCATGAGAGAGTCTGGAATCCTACTCTGATTTGAGTCTTGATCGCAGAGAGAGAGAGAGAGATAAAGAGAGAGAGAGCGAGAGATCCCATTCTTTTTTCGTGCTTTCTGTTGCCTAGAGAAAAATGTTTGTTGACTCAAAGTTTCGGATCAGAATGTTTATTTCCATTTCTATAAGAGAAGATTAATTCTTGTAATCTCTTCTGCGATTGGAACCTGCGCTCACCTTATTTGGAGCTCGTCATGTTTTGAAACTGTCGGTCTCCCCCTGTCACAAACAGGTGTCATTACTTGATCGGTCTTCTCTTCGTCGTCATCATCATCATGTGCCATACCGGTTGGCCTAGACGATCATGTCTTTCCACAATCTACTATCTACTGTGCATCATATCAGTTCTGTTGTTGTAGTTTCCTTCCATCTGTCCAACTCGCCAACTGTACCACCCCCTGCTCAGGTTGTGCTCTAGACCCAAACTTGTAGTAAATTAAATCCTGCGTTCCCCTCCAAAAAACTGAACGCCTTCACCCGCTTCTAACATGTTGCATTGTGTTATGATTTCCATTGATAGATGCAACGCGTTTCGTCTTAGCAATATTTGCTTCCCTGTAGCACGACACCAGTAAGGCAGTTAAATTAACATTAGTGAGGACATGTATCTTCCCGATAGCAAGATACGAATAAAGGACAATCTCGTAGACTGCGAGAAAGAAAATCGATTCATTGGAAACAAAATGCTAACAATTCTAGACAAAGGGAATTAAAATGCTATGGCCACGACAAAAGACACAGAGAATCAATTCAGAGGAAGATGTATGTTTACAGCACTTAGAAAAAAATTGACAAATAATCAACAACAGAAAAAAAAAACAAAGAACTATATATGGTCCGGAACAGGATGGAACCCGTACTCCTTGGCACAGCGCCTTGCCACGATAAGCCGAACGCTAGGGAACACTGCCAACTCGGCTAAATAAAAATAATGGAAGGCATGGTTCATGGGTGACGAATCAGGGGCAGACCAAGAAGGAGGTATTTTCAAGGCATCAAGGATATTTTGAACATGACAACAGAAGAAATAGGAGATGTGCCTAGAGACAGAGATTGTTTCACAGAAGCTGTGGTGGAAAAAAAAAAACGATCTGCTAAACGGCATGCGACCTGATGATGAATATTTGCTTGTCTTTTCTCTTATTTGCTCTTTTTGCAAAGCAACATTATTGTTTTGTCAGAAAAAAAGTATTATTAAACGCAGTCTCTCATTTCCTACAAACTGTACTTTATTTCAACATCTCATTTCTCATCTTCAAAAAAGGTACTGTTTATCGGTTTCTCATCATCAAAAAATTGTTCTGTTTTTTTCGGTTTCTCATCATCCAAAAATTTTTCTGTTTATCGGTTTCTCATAATCAAAAAATTATACTGTTTATCGGTTTCTCATCATCCAAAAATTGTACTGTTTATAGGTTTCTCATCGTCCAAAAATTGTTCTGTTTATCGGTTTCTCATCATCCAAAAATTGTACTGTTTATAGGTTTCTCATCGTCCAAAAATTGTTCTGTTTATCGGTTTCTCATCATCCAAAAATTGTACTGTTTATAGGTTTCTCATCGTCCAAAAATTGTACTGTTTATCGGTTTCTAATTATCCAAAAATTATACTGTTTATCGGTTTCTCATCATCCAAAAATTGTACTGTTTATAGGTTTCTCATCGTCCAAAAATTGTTCTGTTTGTCGGTTTCTCACCATCCAAAAAAGGTACTGTTTATCGGTTTTTCATCATCCAAAAATTGTACTGTTTATAGGTTTCTCATCATCCAAAAATTGTTCTGTTTATCGGTTTCTCATCATCCAAAAATTGTTCTGTTTATCGGTTTCTCATCATCCAAAAATTGTACTGTTTATCGGTTTCTCATCATCGAAAAATTGTTCTGTTTATCAGTTTCTCATCATCCAAAAATTGTACCGTATCTCAGTTTCTCATTTTCAGAAGGTCTACAGTATCTCAACACCTTATATTTCCAACATTCTACTACAATTCAAGCTTCAAATCTTCTAAAACTTAAGGCATAACTCCCATTAAAAAATCTTCCAAAAATTGTACTCTAATTAAGTCCATAATCTTCAAATAATATCATTGGTTCTATATCTCCCAAACTTGTTACTACAACCGCTGCTCGATTTCTCAACAACCATGTTGTAACACACCGTTTGAATGTTCCCAAATAGTTGTATCTCAAACACAGTATTTTGGAAGCGAAGGCTCGCCTCACAGCACCAGAGCTGGAAGTTGTCACTGACCTACAGTTGATGATGGCTTGCGCCAGGATTGGTGAACCAGAACCATCCAGACCCTGCTCCACCTCTCCGCGGTGCTTCTAGTAACAGACTAACCTGTCAAGTCTGGCCAAGCGATTAGGGATCGAAGAGGGAAGACAACCCGGTACTTAAAAATGTCGTGCTGAAGTCGGATGTGTTGGGCCGAAAGGCGCAAATATCAGTTATACTGCAAACCACAACACAACGCAGACACACCCACTTAACGGCCTTTTAAGGGCGGATGATGAAGAGAAATACTCTAGTCTACTAGAATACTATAGTCATCGGGCGAACGCAAGCAAGCAAACACAGCATTTCACGATTTTAATACATTTTTTTACTACCTAAAGTGAAGAGAATTACTCTGAAAGTCTTCACTTTTGACCTGTGACTGCCGACCTTACAAGTTCACTTGAACGACAAAAGGTTATCGCTCTTGTCGGTGCCTCGTTTTTAGAGCTATAATAACAAAACAAAGAAAAACTGGCCACATCACAATGACCGCCGCATCCCCGAGGACCAGCTCTCCAAAAGTTATTTCAGTTTTCTCGTTTTCAATTTCTCCAACCGATAGTTCCACGGACTCAACTTCCCAAAAGTTCATAGAGAACGAGATTTCTCGTTCGCTGTCTCGTTTGTGTGGATACAATCAGATCTTAATCCCATCATTTCTGAGCGGAACCTGGGGCTTGAATTTGGGCATATGCTAGCAGATTTGGGACATCGCTTCTCATACACAGCAAAACCGTGATTAAAAAGACACTTGAAAACAGGGGTGTGGTCGTGTGATTTACAACTTTGGCCCTGAGTAGGGATGATAATATTTACTACACTTAATTCGCGGTTTAGTTCCCGGAAGACCTGTGCTGTAGTCTGTTATTATCATTTTTTTAAAGTCGTGGGGGAATCATATTCCGCTTTATCTAAAAGTAAAATTGTGTACATGTTGAAAAGAGAAAAAGAAGTATTCAGACTGGTGTAGTTATTATTACAGTGGGTAAAGTTGTAGTTCAATCACATAAATTATTTCAGTTCGAGAGAGTAACGCCCCCTAAGTAACATTGCACTTTATTCGATGGTTCTCTACTAATCTATTATTAGAATGCCCTAATTGTAGAGAAAAGATAAAAAAACGCAAGGGTAAAGTCTTAACCCTAAACCGTAATCCTAACCGTACATCTAAACCCTAAACCTATATCCAAATATTAAACCTTAGTCCAATATCTTTACCCTAAACTCTAACCCTATACCCAAACACTAAACATAAACTCTAACCTTATATCAAAACCCTAACTCTATATCAAACCTTAAACCTAAACCATAACCGTAAATCCCAAAACCTAAACCATCTATCCAAACTCTAAACCCTAACCCTAAACCCCTAACTCTAACCCCTAACCTTATATGCTAACCTTAAACCTGTCTCCAACTCTAAACCCTAACCCTAAACCCCTAACTCTAAACCCTAACCTTATATCCAAACCCTAAACCTGTCTCCAAACTCTAAACCCTAACCTTAAACCCCTAACTCTAAACCCTAACCTTATATCCAAACCATAAACCTATCTCCAATCTCTAAACCCTAACCCTAAACCCCTAACTCTAAACCCTAACCTTATATCCAAACCTTAAACCTGTCTCCAAACTCTAAACCCTAACCCTAAACCCCTAACTCTAAACCCTAACCTTATATCCAAACCCTAAACCTGTCTCCAAACTCTAAACCCTAACCCTAAACCCCTAACTCTAAACCCTAACCTTATATCCAAACTTTAAACCTGTCTTCAAACTCTAAACCCTAACCATAAACCCCTAACCCTAAACCCTTAACTCTATACGCTAACCTTATATCCAACTCTCCAAACTCTATACCCTAACCTTATATCCAACTCTCCAATCTCTATACCCTAACCCATAATTTTATCAAAAAGAAGAAATTTAATTTTAACTTGTATGGAAAAAAATAATCACAGCACTGTATCCTATCATCATCATGTGCCATACCGGTTGGCGTAGGCGATCATGTCCTTCCACAATCTTCCACCAAGCTATCCAGTATTTTCTCTCTTTTGTCGTCCGCGATCTCTCTTTCCTTTTATTTTGCCAGTTGTAACCAAGTATTCCAACTTTCCTCTTCTCATGATGTGCCCGAAAAATGTTGATTGCTTCTTTCTGATGTTTTTTTAAGAACTCCCTTTTTGTGTTGGCATCTTTGAAAATTTCCGCATTGGTCTTTTTAGCTGTCCAGGGAACTTTCAACATTCTTCTGAGAAATCCCATCTCTGTGGCCTCTAATCGTCTTTTCATTTGTTTGTCTACTTTCCATGATTCGCTTCCATAGGTCAGAATTAATTCTATATAGCACCAATGAACTCTCTTTCCCACTTCTATTGACATAGATTTGTTGCATAAGATATTTTCCATTTTCTGAAATGCTATTTTGGCCTGAGCTATTCTGCTTTTTATTTCTGTGGTGCATCTTCTATCTGATGTTATTATTGTCCCCAAGTATTTGATGCGTTGCGCTTGTTTCAGATTTGTCCTCTTTATTGTTATGCTGCATGATGGTGATGATTGTTTCCTATGTAGACAATAATTAACCCACTCCACATTATTCTAGTATAGTATGCACGCTAGTGGTTTTTTTTTTCAATAGCTGTGTGCCAGCCTCTTATCGCACTCAAACCATCTCCATCTATATAAGTAAGCATGAAAGGAAAAGTCCCCAAAACACCCTTACTAACGTGACGCTTTCAGCTATAAGAGCTTTTTAAACAGCCGACATCATTCTACCCACAACTGTCCAAGTTCGCAAAGCTGAAAATGTCACGCTAGTTGAGGGTTTTCCGGAGTTTCCCATTCAGCTTCCAGGCTACTTCAAAAAATGACTATTCATAAACACTATTGGTGGTTTTTCTAAAGGACTGTTCTAAATTTAGTAACAACATTACTTTCATATTGGGAGCCGAGATAGCTCGCTGGTTAGTGACCTGGACTACAAAGGACAAGAGGTCGGGTTCGATCCTGATCGACGGCTTCCGGGTTCACCCAGCCTTAAATGGGTACCGCATTTTTTTCTGGGCAAGTAAAGTAGCACGGGCGTAATACCGACCACATAAACCCCAAAAATCATGTGCTGAAGGTTTGTACAATTTATGGTCTCTAACACCATATTCCCTATACACCATTTGGCGTGACAGGGCTTTTTACTTTTTTTTTCTTATTAATTTCAGGTTAAAGTCTTCTCATTGAACGACTAGGTGCAAGCCCTAATACAACACGTCAAACAAAAAGGCTCATAACTCTGGCTCGTTTTAAGAATACAGCAGGAGGCTGTCTGATTATTAGTAAAGACAATTTGAACGTTCGCTCATATGAACGACCAAATATCAGTAATTTATACTGGAAGCAAACAGCAATAATAAAATATAACAAAGAGAAATCTACACCCATTGATATATGACGAGGAGTAAGACAGGGATGCATCCTATCACCAAGCTTGTTCAATCTATACACTGAGCAAATCTTTAAAAAAACATCATAGAGATGCCAGGCCTAAACATTAATGGAAAGGTAATCAATAACCTAAGATATGCTGATGATACCGTATTACTAGTAGAAAAACCTAAAGATCTACAACAATTAATTAATGCAATAAACATGGCAAGCAAAATATATGGACTAGGTATGAATATAAAAAAAAAACTAAGACTGTGATCATAAGGAAAGAAAATTCCCAACACCAACAAATAAACATCAAAGTTGAAGGAATAGACCTGGAGACAGTTCAGAGTTACAACTACCTTGGACATACTATAGCCAGTGATGGAAATTGTGAAACTGAAATAAACAAAAGAATAGGTATGGCAAAAGGTAATTTTGAAGCTATGAAAAGTATTATCATCATCATTATGTACCATGCCGGTTGGCGTAGGCGATCATGTCCCTCCACAATCTTCTATCTACAGTGCATCGTATCAGTTCTGTTGCTCTGTTTTCCATGCCATGACACCAAGCTATCCAGTATTTTATCTCTTTTGTCGTCCGCGATCTCTCTTTCCTTTTATTTTGCCAGTTGTAACCAAGTATTCCAACTTTCCTCTTCTCATGATGTGCCCGAAAAATGTTGATTGCTTCTTTCTGATGTTTTTTAAGAGCTCCCTTTTTGTGTTGGCCTCTATGAAAAGTATACTAACATCAAAACAAATAACATCAGGGCTAAAACTGAGAATAGCAAAATGTTACATCTTCTCAATATTCCTGTATGGTGCAGAAACATTGACATTAGACAAGAAAACAGAACAGAAAATTAAAGCCTTTGAAATGTGGATTTATTGAATAGGTAGAATTTGATGGAAAGAAAAGAAAACAAACGATGAAGTTTTAAAATAATTAAAAATGAAAAGAGAACTACTAAACACAATTAGAACAAGACAAATGAAATGTTTGGGGCATGTTAAAAGACACAACTAAAAGTAATATTGGAAGAATATTGGCTACATAAAATACAAGGTAAAAGAAGCAGAGGCAGACCAAGACTAACATGGACGAGTAACATCAAAAGATGGAAAAGTCAGCCTACGACAAACTGCACGATCAAAGCAAGAGACGGAATGGAATGGCGCTCCATGGTAGCTAACCTTCCATGCGAAGACAGCACTCAATGAATGAATTAATTATACAAGTTTACAAATGTTGCTTTTAAAATTTAACACGCCCACTTCGACCCCAACGCCCAAATTAAAATAAAACTACACAATCATTAATCTTTTAATTTTTTAAAAATTATAATTCCTCAACTAATAACATAGTATCAGAATTAAATTTGTGTTCATCTACTTGAGCGTGCACCGCACGTGTAGCACACAAAGACAGTACGCGACTGCTGCCAATTGACTATTTTTGTGCCAGAATTCGGCTCCCATTCAGTTTAATCCTAGACACATTCTAATTCTTCTTTTCCTTTATTTTCATCAAACTGTGTATGCTCTTTCTTACTTCTTCTTCTCTTCCTTGTTTTTCCGTCTATTCTTTTCTCTTCTTTTGGTCGCGTCAAAAGGGGTGCTACCAGACAAGGACTCGTGCAGGAAATAAA
>JAVIAB010000059.1:55286602-55309102 GCA_032433765.1 Megaustenia siamemsis | reverse complement strand
ACATTGGCATAAACACTCATCACATACAATTTGACAACACTGATCACTTGACTAACTGTGTTTCATATGTTCGGATTTGGAGCCAGGATGATGTCTTAACATCATCAAGCGTTTTCAGGAGGACGTGAACTTCCGGTCAATATGGTGGATAAGCGGCAGGAACCATTAAAGGCTATGTCTGAAAAGTGTTCATTGCTGCAGTTTCCTCATATTCCAAGTCCGGCTTGTTGCAGGAGCTACCGAGTTAAGTGCTCTGTGCACACCGTGAGCTATGCGTTTCATCTGTTTTGATCGTGTTTCAATATTCCAATTGTTTACGATGAATGATGATATCGTATGATGGATAACAAACGGCTGTGTTCACTTTCTGTGCGGTTTCGCCTTATGTCCATTGGCGTGTGCTGAGACTGCTATGATGGGGGCTACAACTACTTTTCTTTGTTTGGGAGATGAAATAGTAATTCGGATGATTCCACTGGCACGGGCGGATGAGCAATTATGGATTTTAATTCGTTTGCAGTGATACCGGGGCCTTCCATAACCATAACCATAACCATAACCATAACGAAAGGACTGACATTGAAATTAAAATGTGTATCTCTGTATTATGCTCGTCTGATGCTCCATTGTTGAAGATTCCCTGGGTTCAGAACTGGAGTCGACAGTCGCTGGACACTGCGAGAGTTGCTGTGGAGGGGATCTCAGCATCCACGGACATGTTTGGAGTACAAAGATGATGACCCGCAAATAACTCAATAAATTTATGGATCGCTAAAATGATCAAAAAGACATTCTCAGAGACCAAAACAACAAATGTTCTCCTAAAAAAACAATTAACATTTTTCAGGCACATCATGAGAAGAGGAAAGTTGGAATACTTTGTTACAACTGGCAAAATACAGGGAAAGAGAGATCGCAGGCACATCATGAGAAGAGGAAAGTTGGAATATTTGTTATAACTTGCATACTACTGGGAAAGAGAGATCGCGGACAACAAAGAGAGACGATACTATATAATTTGGTGTCATCTCATGGAATACAGTCAACAACAGAATTGATACGATGCACTGTGGCTCTAAAATTGTGGGAGGACATGATTGCCTGCGCCAACCTATATGGTACATGATGATGCTAATACTCCATTATAGAGTAAATAGAAGTAAAGATCAGCACAAACACAAAACTTAGACTATTCAAATCAATCGTACTATCAACCCTTATGCATGCGTGTGAAAGCTGGAAAACAACAAGAGATATAGAAACAAAGTTGAACGCATTCGAAAATAAATGTCTAAGGAAAATACTTGGTATAACGTGGAACGAATTCAAAACAAACGAGGAAATTAGAGAAATCGCCAATCAACCACTAATATCTTCAGTAATCAAGAAAAGACGATGGTCACATGTTGGACATGTGATGAGAAGAGATAATAACCGAATAGCAAAGCAAGCCCTCATGTGGGAAACAACAGGTAAGAGAAAAAGAGGAAGACCCAGAGAGACACTGAGAAGAACATTGATGAGAGAGGCAAAAGCAGCAGGAAGCGCGCCCCCCTCCTCCCTCAATGAGATAGAGCTGCTTGCACAGAGACAAATGGCTATATTTGATAAAATATCTTTAAAAGAATTGAAAACTGCTAGAACAAAAATTCAGATAAGAGAAGGAGTATCTTGGTCTACGCCCTATGGGCCGGCTAAGGCTCGAAAGGTCTATAGATAGATAGATAGAAGTAAAGAGCCCCGTCACGCAAAGTGGCGTGTAGGGTATAAGGTGTTAGTGACCATTAATTTTACAGACCTCCGGCACATGATTTTTGAGGTAATGTGGTCGGTATTACGCCCGTGCCGCTTTACGTTCCCAGAAAAAAATCCATTACCCGTTTGAGGCTGGGTGAATCCGGACCCCGTCGGTTGGGATCGAACCCTACCTCTTGTCCTTTGTAAATCCAGTTCACTAACCACTGAGCTATACTCCATTATAGGCGGATGGCGAAAGAAGTCATCGCATGCTCTAAACAAATCATAAGACAACAAAAAAGAAGTCAATAAACAATGTTATTATCTCTTTTCTTACAATCCTTTATGTGCTTGCCCGAGGATAGCTTCTATTCAAAATGTGTCTTTTATAAAGTGTGAACGCGTTGTGCTAGTAAACAGTCTACGGTACCTACCTTTTTGAACCCAACACATTTGACTTCAACATGGCACTGGTGGATACCAATTTGCTTGTCCTTTTTTATTTATATTCGCATGGTCATACCAGTGTGTCTGCTCCTATGACCCACCCACCATGGGATGGGGAAAAGATCTTGATCAGTTATAGTTCACCGATATATTGAGGCAGACAATCAGTTATGAGTCACTGAACGCTTTCTGCCCAAGTGTTGTGTAGCGTCTTTGGCCACTGGAAAACAAAACTGATAAGAAACTAGACATTTAGGAATGACATTTGTCATTGTATTTTCTAATAAGAGAAACTGGAGGTTTCCTTTTTTAAGCTCGGGTTTCCTTCCTTTTTCTTCTTCAGCATTCGCCTGGTGATTATTTATCTTCCTTTGTCCGCCCTTAATTGGGCATTAATTCGACATTGTTTACGTTGTTATGACTCACAGAAAATGTCGTTCTTTAGACCAATTTCCGACATCAAGGCGCCATTTTTGATACGGGTTTGCCATTCTTCTTACCCGCTTAATCTCAAAGAATTGAACCTGAGGTTGAAGATGTAAACAGCTGATAATGAAGATAATAAAAGATCACATGTGTTTCTTTTTTGCCCTCTAATTTTATGGCATCAATTTGAAAATGTTGAAAGAATTCGGCGGTTACACTAAGACTGTTGTAATATCCATGGATTGTGCTTTAGAGTGCCACTGAAGACAACCCTACAAGGTTTATTTCGTTTCCAATACTCGATTCTTCATTTTAATAGATCTGGCATCATTAAAACGTGCAGTCCTCTCAACGAGCTCGTTACAGGTAATCTAGAATCGGTAATCTACCGTAGTAACAATAGCTTACCTGCCCTTACCCCAACAAACAATCAAAGCACGCTTCAAGCGTTAAGTGCTAATTATATCCCCTGCTCTTAATACAGCTCCGTACCAAAAATGCGCCAATAACCTCTAGCTACTTCAAGCGAACAAAATCATATAATAAATTTACGAACCGTCTAAAAGTCACCAAATCACGTTTGTGTTGTAATGTACTGCTTTTAACATCTTAACTCATTCCCTTCAAAGGCAATATAATATAATGCCACTCCTGAAACTTTCTTAATTGTCTTTGATAAACATAGAAGACTTCAATCATGGGCTGCAAGCTTTGATTATTCATCATTGACTCTGCTATTTGAGGCGACACTAAAGTACTCACGCTTTTTAACATTTGAGCCAGACAACAGGAACATAAAACAATCGCGCTCTCCGTTCCTTAACAAGCGCACAATAATAAATAAAAATAGCACCGGCTTTCATGATTTCTTCCATGCGGATAAAATCACACATGACCAGTTCCGTCATTATATCTGGACACCGAGAACAATGTTACCGGAAGTTCTTGTAAGAACGTAAAATATCGAATTAGTCCCCGTGATTTCGCGAGAACCCCGGACATCGTTCAGTCTCCTAACGTACATTACACTTCCGGAATTACCCAGAATGCTAACTTGGACCCACTTCCTGGCCAGTCATATACCTGCAGGAAGAGAAACAATCACGAGCTCACGGCCTCTTGTCCAATATGCTTTCTTGAACACAGATTAGAGAGCCTTAATCGACGTCTTAAAATTCAATCGTTCCGACTGGCTTTAAACTGGGATGGTCGGCGCGGCGCGTAAATTGAGCTAACGACGAGTGATGTCAATAGGGCGACTTTCACCAGGTCTGGAGTGATCTATCGCATGGTCGATTAAGAATGATGGGAAATAGATTTAAAGTAGAGTATTGACTGACCCAGTGAAAGTTCAGGAAACGATCTTCCGTAAGTAATCACAACTTCAAGGCTTCGCGTCAACCACAGATTAACTATTGCACAATGTGTTGTTCTCTTTCATTAATATTAGTACATATAAAAGTCATAATTATATTGATATAAGAAAAGAGTACAATCAGTTTAGTTTAGTTAAGCTTAGCCGACAGATCATCGTAAAACTCCATAGATCCCGTTTCCCAGCTACAGTGCAGCCGCCACACAGTAGCGAAAGCACTAAAGATGGTTTCACCTCAGATACACTAATTCCATATTCTTCTTCTTCTTCTACCTTTCAGCTTCCTGTGGAGCACAGGTCTCCAACAAAAACTTTAAGCCCACTGTGGTGCACAGGTCTTCAACAAACACTTTCAGCTCCCTGTGGAGCATAGGTTTCCAACAAACACTTTCCAAGCCGTTCTGTTTCTTGCCATTCCTTTAAGATCATTTCATGTCTTCCTTATCATCTTCATCTCTGCTTCCATCTGTCTTCTCCAGTGATATTTTGGTCTTCCTCTTTGTCTATTTCCATGGGGATTCCAAAAAGGGCCTTTTGTGTAACACTCTCAGTTGGCTTTCGCAGTGTGTCCAATCCAGCATCATTGTCTTCTCTGTACCTCTTTGTCCACTGGTATTTGACTGGTACTTTTCCATAGTTCAACGTTAGTGATTTTCTCCTGCCATTTCCATCTTTTTATTCTGGTAAGCATCTATTAATGAAAGTCTGTATCTTCCTGATTGTCATTTTTATTGTTTTCATGTTTCACGGCCATATAATAGGCCTGACTTAACATTGGAGTTGGAAATGTTTATTTTTGTATTTAATCTAATTTACATGTGCAGGTTTTCCTTGTTTATTTAGGGAACGTACATTCCATGTGCCGATTCTGGAGGATTTCCTGGAAGACAAAAAATGAGTCGGCTACCCAGACTCCTTACGGGTTTCTCCAGATTGTGTCATACATCTCTTAGACAAGGAGCTCTTATCTTGATAAGAGCCTTTTCCCCGTAACGTCGGTTAATACCCACAAAATCGATGTGTGTTTTGGATGGAATTTTTGTTATATCTCTTACGAATGTTTGCCCCAAGAAGCGGCCATATTTCACCTACTCCTCGCTATTCTTTACTGCCCGGGCTCCATGCTCAGGTCACACTGGTTTTCGGAATCAGTGTTTTTATTTCTTTTTTTTAAAAAGGGATAACAATTTTAGTGGAACTTTATATAGCTATCTGTTAAAGAAGATAATTGTATAATAGCAAACCTAGACATTGTGTCTCTTATATAATAAAAAAAACATTAGCTCTATCTATGTATCTATCTATGTATCTATCTATGTATCTATCTATGTATCTATCTATATATGTATGTATCTATCTATCTATCTATCTATCTATCTATCTATCTATCTATCTATCTATCTATCTATCTATCTATCTATCTATCTATCTATCTATCTATCTATCTATCTATCTATCTATCTATCTATCTATCTATCTATCTATCTATCTATCTATCTATCTATTTTTTATCTATCTATCTATCTATCTGTCTGTCTATCTGTCTGTCTGTCTTTCTGTCTGTCTGTCTATTTATCTATCTATCTGCCTGTCTATTTGTCTGTCTGTCTGTTGAATCTGTTTGTCTATCAAAATGTATGTCTGTTTTATCTGCCAACCTATCTGTCTTTTTGTTCAGTCTGCAATACCATCTCTTTGTATGTTTATCTATCTAAAAACCATGTTTTAAATCATTAGGTAATTATTTCTTATACATTATCATAAAAATACGTTTCACGAATCTCGCTACCAATTGGAGGTGCTTAAATAATAGTGTTTGGTTAATTCCACCTCTGCCTATTTGTCACAAAATCGATGCCAGGTACAAACACTATACTAATGATTAATTCACATCGATAATTCTGAAGCCAGATGTAGAAATTAAACACAATACCTCTAACATGCCTTAATTAATTTGAATTTTCTGTTTGTTCTCTCTGCTATTACAGTATATTAAAAATCTGGAACAAAAAAGAAGAAAGTACGACTGATGATAAAGAATTAAAAATTGATAAACAATTAAAAGAAAGGTTACTGCGAAGATCGCTACACGCGATTGGACATTAGAAATTCGGCTGTTATCGTGACCAATTTATTTTCGATTCTGATCGAACTGAAATTGGTCAAACAAATGAACGAGGCGATTCCGTGACAGTTGTGGAAGGACTCTCACAAACATAAAGCATCAGTGATGTAGCTCAGTGCGAAAGTTGCCTGGCAAAACCCAGGCGTATGAATATTTAAAATCCTTCCGGGGTACCTAACGGGTCTATTTGTGACCGAACGACGCACCGAGGGGAATCGCTACACGCCAGCTAGTTTAACATTTGATAGGCTAATTGTATCGGTAATTACCCACTAAAACAAGCCTGGGTCTATCAAAATTTCATTTCTGAACCAGAAGGGAGCGAAAATTTAATTAAGTTAATGATCACAGATATAGGGGAAATAGTCTGCACTTGCATACTTCATTGATATCGTATGCCTGTGAGAAATGCCGCAAATACTGCTGGTAATATTGCCTTTGGGGGTTCCGTCTCTGCTACCCGTCATGCAACGAGAACCTTCCGTCGCTCTGTTTAGAATCTATTAATTAACGAGAATGCGAACAAAAACAAGCCAGTCAGAATGACATTCAGACTAGTTGTACTCTGTTCCAGTCGTGAAAGCTCACTTCAATTGATGCCGTTTGGACGATTTTTGTCTACTCCATCTGCCATCGAAACAGACCTTGTTTATGATACCTTTTCAAAGTTGTCAACTTTCCGTGTTTAAGAAGCCATCGCAACAGACCTTGTTTATGATACCTTTTCAAAGTTGTCAACTTTCCGTGTTTAAGAAGCCATTGTAATAGCCATGTATGTGTCATGACGAACCTTAACCTTTCTTCCTCATTCGACCTTCTCTACCCACACCTCTCGGTCTCTTCTCCTCCTCCCCCTTCTCAAAAACAACAAATACAAACAGTTTATCGTCTAAGATTTCCTAGTTTAGAAACCGGACAATCATAAGAGCATGTCTATTTCTGCATAATCTATCATTGTTAATCCACAGCGAGGAAATTAAGGCCTAAATATTTTCTATCTTTGTTTTCGCTTAATCCACAGCGAGGAAATTACGACCTAAATATTTTCTATCTTTGTTTTCGCTTAATCCACGGCGAGGAAATTACGACCTAAATATTTTCTATCTTTGTTTTCGCTTAATCCACAGCGAGGAAATTACGACCTAAATATGTTCTATCTTTGTTTTCGCTTAATCCACGGCGAGGAAATTACGACCTAAATATGTTCTATCTTTGTTTTCGCTTAATCCACGGCGAGGAAATTACGACCTAAATATGTTCTATCTTTGTTTTCCCCCCTTGGCTTACAATGCAGTCTTTGTACAATTTGCATCAACACATTTATTCTGCAAAGTGTAGTCCGATCTCTCTTTTCTTCTCTCTCTCTTTCTCTCTGTCTTTCTCTCTCTCACTCTTCACTTCCTTGTATACTCCCTCGGATGTTGAGGGAGGTACACATTTCTACTTCTTGCATTTCAGACAGCCTCACTAACTGTCAATAGTTGTAGCTCTTCTAGGATGTCAATCAACCTTACACTGGGTCTGGCTATTCTTCTCTAGGATGTCAATCAACCTTACACTGGGTCTGGCTATTCTTCTCTAGGATGTCAATCAACCTTACACTGGGTCTGGCTATTCTTCTCTAGGATGTCAATCAACCTTACACTGGGTCTGGCTATTCTTCTCTAGGATGTCAATCCACCTTACACTGGGTCTGGCTATTCTTCTCTAGGATGTCAATCAACCTTACACTGGGTCTGGCTATTCTTCTCTAGGATGTCAATCAACCTTACACTGGGTCTGGCTATTCTTCTCTAGGATGTCAATCAACCTTACACTGGGTCTGGCTATTCTTCTCTAGGATGTCAATCAACCTTACACTGGGTCTGGCTATTCTTCTCTCTCTGCCTTTAATATATGTTTTGTATGTCTTCTTATTCTTCTTATATCCTTCCTCCATTGCCGTTGGAGTCGAGGGGAGATACAATCTACGATTCTTTGCTCTTCTGTTGGCCTCTTCTAGTGTCATCCCTCCTAGTGACTCTAGTATTCCCTTTATCCATCTCTTTCTCGGTCTTCCTCTTAATCTGGCGTTTTCGTAGCGTTTGTTTATGGCTCTTTGAGTCAATGTTAGTTCTTTTTGTCTTGTTATGTGGCCGAACCAATTTATCTGTTGTTTCTTTAATGTTCACATTAAACTTGTTATACAATAATTAGTTATAATTTGGCCTCTACCATACTGACGTTTATCTGGCCAATGTGCCTCAGAAGTGAAACAATATACCCTGTGGTTGTTCACGTTTGGGATTTCTCGTTTTATTTTTAGTCCAAAATTTGTATTGACAGAGAAGAAAACAAATAATGAGGTTTTGAAACAGCAGAAAATGAATAAATAATGTTTAACTCAATTTGAGCAAGACTAATACAGTTTTAGTGTACGCAAAAAGGAATAATAACTTAGTGAATGATATATTGAAAGGAATATATATGGTGTACGAGGTGGAAGCAAAGACTGAAGTGGAGTGACAATGTCAGGGGATGGATTTGAGAGACCGTGGTACAGTGCACCATCAAGCCAAGAGAGAGGGTGACATAGTTAGCCAATCTTCCAAGAAGATGACAATTAATATTGTTAATAATGTTTGTAGTCAGTCGACATGTAATGTTTGTTGTCAGTCGACAGGTGAGGTTTGTTGTTAGTCGACAGGTGAGGTTTGTTGTTAGTCGACAGGTGCGGTTTGTTGTCAGTCAACAGGTAATGTTTGTTTTCAGTCGCTAGGTGGTGTTTGAAGTCCGTTGACAGGTCATGTTTGAAGTCCGTTGACAGGCCATGTTTGAAGTCCGTCGACAGGTGATGTTTGTTGTACGACGACGGGTGATCTTTGTTGTACGGCATAGGTGATATTTGTTGTGAACCGACAGGTGATGTTTGTTGTCCGCCGACAGCTGATGTTTTTTGTCAATCGACAGATGATGTTTGTTGTCACTTGACAGATCAGGAATGTTGTCAGTCGACAGGTGATGTTTGTTATGAGTAGGCTGGTTATGTTTGATGTCCGCCGACAGGTGATCTTTGTTGTCAATCGATAGGTGATGTTTGTTATTCACCGACAAGTGATGTTTGTTGTTCACCGACAAGTGATGTTTGTTCTCCACCGACAAGTGATGTTTGTTGTCCACCGACAAGTGATGTTTGTTGTCCGCCGACAAGTGATGTTTGTTGTCCACCGACAAGTGATGTTTGTTGTCCGCCGACAAGTGATGTTTGTTGTCCACCGACAAGTGATGTTTGTTGTCCACCGACAAGTGATGTTTGTTGTCCACCGACAAGTGATGTTTGTTGTCCGCCGACAAGTGATGTTTGTTGTCCGCCAAGTAGTGATGTTTGTTGTCCGCCGACAATTGATGTTTGTTGTCCGCCGACAAGTGATGTTTGTTGTCCGCTAAGTAATGATATTTGTTGTCCACCGACAAGTGATGTTTGTTGTCCACCGACAAGTGATGTTTGTTGTCCGCCAAGTAGTGGTGTTTGTTGTCCGCCGACAAGTGATGTTTGTTGTCCGCGAAGTAGTGATGTTTGTTGTCCGTCGACAAGTGATGTTTGTTGTCCGCCGACAAGTGATGTTTGTTGTCCACCGACAAGTGATGTTTGTTGTCCGTCGACAAGTGATGTTTGTTGTCCACCGACAAGTGATGTTTTGTTGTCCGCCAAGTAGTGATGTTTGTTGTCCGTCGACAAGTGATGTTTGTTGTCCGCCAAGTAGTGGTGTTTGTTGTCCGCCGACATGTGATGTTTGTTGTCCGCCGACAAGTGATGTTTGTTGTCGCCGACAAGTGATGTTTTGTTGTCCGCCAAGTAGTGATGTTTGTTGTCCGTCGACAAGTGATGTTTGTTGTCCCCCGACAAGTGATGTTTGTTGTCCACCGACAAGTGATGTTTGTTGTCCGTCGAAAAGTGATGTTTGTTGTCCACCGACAAGTGATGTTTGTTGTCCGTCGAAAAGTGATGTTTGTTGTCGCCGACAAGTGATGTTTTGTTGTCCGCGAAGTAGTGATGTTTGTTGTCCGTCGACAAGTGATGTTTGTTGTCCGCCGACAAGTGATGTTTGTTGTCCGTCGAAAAGTGATGTTTGTTGTCCACCGACAAGTGATGTTTGTTGTCCGTCGAAAAGTGATGTTTGTTGTCCGCCGACAAGTGATGTTTTGTTGTCCGCGAAGTAGTGATGTTTGTTGTCCGTCGACAAGTGATGTTTGTTGTCCGCCGACAAGTGATGTTTGTTGTCCACCGACAAGTGATGTTTGTTGTCCGTCGAAAAGTGATGTTTGTTGTCCACCGACAAGTGATGTTTTGTTGTCCGCCAAGTAGTGGTGTTTGTTGTCCGTCGACAAGTGATGTTTGTTGTCCGCCAAGTAGTGGTGTTTGTTGTCCGCCGACAAGTGATGTTTGTTGTCCGCCGACAAGTGATGTTTGTTGTCCACCGACAAGTGATGTTTTGTTGTCCGCCAAGTAGTGATGTTTGTTGTCCGTCGACAAGTGATGTTTGTTGTCCGCCAAGTAGTGGTGTTTGTTGTCCGCCGACAAGTGATGTTTGTTGTCCGCCGACAAGTGATGTTTGTTGTACGTCGACAAGTGATGTTTGTTGTACGTCGACAAGTGATGTTTGTTGTACGTCGACAAGTGATGTTTGTTGTCCGCTGACAAGTGATGTTTGTTGTACGTCGACAAGTGATGTTTGTTGTCCACCGACAAGTGATGTTTGTTGTCCGTCGACAAGTGATGTTTGTTGTCCGCCGACAAGTGATGTTTGTTGTACGTCGACAAGTGATGTTTGTTGTACGTCGACAAGTGATGTTTGTTGTACGTCGACAAGTGATGTTTGTTGTCCGTCGACAAGTGATGTTTGTTGTCCGTCGACAAGTGATATCTGTTGTCCTAATGCTGCTGTTTGAATGTTCTTGACTTACCCTATTACTATTGTTTTAACAAAAGAGCAGAAACGGATCTGGTATGGACACGTCACATGTCCACGGACCTTGCCAAAACCATTCTACAAGCCACAGCACCAGTCAAAATTAGACAAATGAGGACAAAAGAAAAGATGGGTGGATAACATCAGAAATAGTCAGAAACGTTTTTTTTTTTTGTTTGGCTATATCACAGAAAACTGCTCTAAATTGCAACTATTGGAAGCAAATTATTAAAATATCATCTATGCTGCTCCAACGATCGACAAGGTTATGTGATAACTGATTGATTGATTGGTTGATTGACTGATTTATTTATTTATTGATTGTGAATATCTTCCCCGCCCTGGAGCGTTGTATCTTGGAGACTGCAGAATAGTCTTATCTAAACTTCATTTTACTTTAACCTTCCTTTGTCTCTGTTATCTTGCAACGGCGATGGAAAATGTGTTCAGGTCAATTCAGCTGAAGTGATTTTTTTTCTGATTGGTACTCTTTGTGTGTCTGCTTTTCCATTAATCAGCGATCTTTATATACTTATAACATTAACATTTCTGTTTCTGGCGCCGTTGTTTTATTATTTGTTGCTATTCTGTTATATTAATCTACTAGATAATTAAGCATGTTTGATTAAGATCCGAATCAGTTTTGACAATCTTTATTGCAACAAGGGAAAATAATTATGGGGAATCCCATAAGTTCCGACTCAATAAAACTGGTTCCATGTATTGAATAGAATAGAATAGAATAGAATAGAATAGAATAGAATAGAATAGAATAATAGAATAGAATAGAAATTAATTTAGTTCTTCTCCTGAGAAGAGCAATGTGGTCCACGCCCACCTCCCTGGAAGAGAAACTATATGAGGAATTGAATCGCTTAAACAGACAGCTGACTTCATGAGAGGGTCTGGAATCCTACCCTGATTGAATCTTGATGGCAGAGAGAGAGAGAGAGAGAGAGAGAGAGAGATAATAGATAATAGAATAGAATAGAATAGAATAGAATAGAATAGAATAGAATAGAATAGAATAGAATAGAATAGAATAGAAATATATTTGAGAGACACCTCGCCTACAAGAAAACAAATGTTTTAAAAATTGTGTACGAGGTTTAAAAAACTGAAACTGCTTCAAATAAAAATGGTAAGAGTTATAAAGTTAAATGTTAGGAAAGGTAAACGATATAAAGTTAAATGTTAAGAAAGGTAAACGATATAAAGTTAAATGTTAAGAAAGGTAAACGATATAAAGTTAAATGTTGAAAAGGTAAACGATATAAAGTTAAATGTTGAAAAGGTAAACGATATAAAGTTAAATGTTAAGAAAGGTATGAATCATAAAGTTAAGTGTTTAAAAAGATGGGAGTTGTAAAGTTAAGTGCTAAAAATGTTCGCGTTATCAAGTTAAATGTTAAAATATCAATCATCATATATAAAGAACTTTAGAAAAGTTTTAACAAAGTAAACGGTATAAAGTTAAATGTTAAAAAGGTAAGCATTATAAAGTCAAGTGTTACAAACATAAGCGTTATAAAGTTAAATGTTAAAAAGTCCAAACCTTATAAATTAAAGTGTTTAAAATACATAATCGGTGTTGATCGTAACAAGTCAACACGGCCAAGTAACAAAAGGTACTTTCGAAGTGGTTTATGTAACTAAAGCACGAATCTGCAATGTCTGAATTATAGCCACTTTAGTTCCAGCCTGAAGCTTTTTTTTATAGTTGAGATTGCGTGATGAGTAGAACGACTGGTGGGAATTAATTTCGACTGGAGACCCAAAGGCCAATTAACGCACGAGCTATACCTGGTCACGTGGGACTAGGCTCTGTGTTTGTGAAGAATTCACAGAACCATTGAGAAGTCTGCATTGCTTAATTGTTTTGTTTCAATTTTTGGAACCAGTTCTGTTTTTTCTTTAATTTGACTTGAATACTTCTGGGTTTTTGTTTTTTATTTATCTGACGTCATTAATAATCCAGTTTTTGTGTTGATGAGAACCACGTTTGTAGGACTTTCCCGAATACACTTTAAAATAGAAGGAGCAACTAATATATAAAATAAAAATATATATATTTTTAAATATATTACATTGTTCTTGATTCCGTGTTTACGAAGATAATTAATGTTAAAATTGTCTCTAACTTTGTTCTTGTTATGATCATCAAGTACCGGGCCTGCTGGCGTAGGTGATCATGTCTCTCCACAAATTTCGATCTCGACAGCTATTTATCATTTCTGTTGTTAACCTTCTGCCAAGCCATTCTCTTAAGCTGTTTGGTATCTTTTCTCTTTGCTTCCCTCTATCTCTTCGTTCCTTGATTTTTCCCAGTTGTCAAAATATATTCCAGCTGTTCCTTTCTAATTACAGCCCCAAAAAATGATGATGGTTTCTTCCTAATATTGGAAATTAGCTTTGGCCTCCTTCAGAATGTTTTTATTACTCTTCTTGGCTGTCCATGGTATTCTCAACATTCTTCTGTAAAACCACATTTCTACAGCCGCCAGTGATTTTCTTGTCTGTTTCATATTCTTCAGTTGTATATACAACAATGTACAATAGTGTTCTATTGTCTCCGTTTTTTTAATAATTTAAACTGATAAATATTTCAGTCTTATTTTACCACTTCCGTGTTGTTACGACTACTACTACACTACATCATCCGCCCTTAAAAAACATTAAATTAACGTCGAAGAGCTGTGTTGTTATTTACAGAAAAATGCTATGCTTTCACATTTCGACCCTGCACATTCGACTGCAGTAATTTTTTGGCACTGGGTTTGCATTCCCTCTTCCCTATTCGTTGACCACACCGGATATTTTGTTTCCTGGTCCTCATTAGGGAGGGGTGGTAGAATATTTATAAGGTCTAATTCCCAAGAATCAGCCAGCTATGAGTCGCGGACGACTTTCCCTTCGTAAGAAAAGTAAAGAGCCTCCGTCACGCCAAGTGGCGTATAGGGAATATGGTGTTTGTGACCATAAATTTTACAGACCTTCAGCACATGATTTTTGGGGTAATGTGGTCGGTATTACGCCCGTGCTACTTTACTTTTCCCACAAAAAAATCCGGTACCCATTTAAGGCTTCGGGAACCCGGAGCCGTCGGTTTGGGATCGAACCCTACCTCTTGTCCTTTGTAGTCCAGTTCACTAACCACTGAGCTATCGCGGCTCCCCACTTTCCCTTCGTGCTGTGGGGGATATTGAGCCGTTTCCGTCTAATTAGATCTCATCTAATGTACATTCTCTTCTCCATTATACCTCCTATGTCACAGATCGACAAGACAGTCAGTGGCTAGTGCACCGTTTGGCTACAAGTACACCCAAGTCAAAGTTCTTCTACTTCGTCCCACTACTCTTCATCTTTTACAGGATGTTCCAAATCTGGCCCAACCTTTTTGTCTTTATCCCAATGATGGTAGTAATATTGCCCGTCGAATGTTTTCTGCTCAATGAACAGCTAAAATAAGTCACTTCAAGAAAAGATGAACTTGGAAGACGACAAGTGTATTAAAGTAGGACACAAAACCAAGTTAATGAAAACATGAAGCTAGAAAGCCTAGTCAAGAATTTGAAATCAAGACTAGTGCAGAAATATCATCATCATCATCATTGGGTGCCTTCTCCGCATCGAAGGTTGGCTACCATGGAGCGCCATTCCACTCTGTCTCTTGCTTTGATGGTGCAGATTGTCATAGGCTGACTTGTCCATCTTTTGATGTTACTCGTCCATGTTAGTCTTGGTCTGCCTCTTTTACCTTGTATTTTCCCCTCTAATATTACTTTTATTAGACTGTTGTGTCTTTTAACATGACCAAAAAATTTCATTTGTCTTGCTCTAATTGTGTTTAGTAGTTCTTTTTTCACCCTTAGTCGTCCTAAAACTTCCTCGTTTGTTTTCTTTTCTTTCCATCCAATTCTACCTATTCTTCTGTAAATCAACATTTCAAAGGCCTCAATTTTCTGTTCTGTTTTCTGGTCTAATGTCCATGTTTCTGCACCATACAGGAATATTGAGATTATTTTTTGAGTGCAGAAATAAGAGACAATATAAAGCTTCCAAAACTATAGTCTGTAATCAAGAGAAGAAGGTGTTGAGACAAGACAATCTCAACGCAAACCCTCAGATTGGGAAACTGAAGGTAAAAGAAGAGGTAGCGTAGAGAAAGACTATAACGAACATACAGGCGAGAAGCATCAACAGCAGGCACGAGCTTGCTTGTTGATGGTGAAAGGCTCACCCAAAACAGGGACATATGGCGAGATACAATACGGGCCCTGTGGAAAGTCTGACAGTTAATAGTTAAAATTGTCAGGCTTGGAGAGTCTGGAATGTCTGCCCAGTGCTCGTCTTCTGTTTCAAGTGGCATTCAATAAACAGACCGATTATGGTGGATCAGTAATAGACTTCACATGCTCGCAAGAAAATGGAACGTAACGTAACTTCATTTTGCCTGTTTATTATTTAATCCTTTCATATACCTTCCCCAGCTATAACTCTTTCACTTTCTCTTTCATTGTATGCATATATATATATATATATATATATATATATATATATATATATATATATATATATATATATATATATATATATATATTTGTCAATAATTGGATGTTTTCTCCTAACTGTCAAATCAACAACTCTTATCTTTCTCTTAGATGTTTGCTTTAACTTTTGAACTGTAGTAGCTTTGAAAGATTGTCACTGCTACACGTTGATAATGTCACTCTGTCTTGCACTGGGTGCATATTGAGCTCTTCATCTTTTCTCTCCGCCCCCCCCCCCCCCAGTATATTCAAAACCAGGCCAAAAGGCATTTCAGAAAATGAAAAATGGTTTGTGTTACAAAAGTCTATGTCAATAGAAGTTGAGAAAGAGAGTTTATCGGTGATATATAAATAATCCTGACCTATGAACGCGAATCATGGAGAGTAAACAAACATGAAAAGAAGATTAGAGGCCACATAGTTAGGGTTTCTCAGAAGAATGTCGAAAGTTTCCTGGACAGCTATAAAGACCAATAAGGAAGTTGTCAAAGAGGCCAACACAAAAAGAGAGCTCATAAAAAACCATCAGAAAGAAACAATCAACATGTTTTTGGGCACATCATGAAAAGAGGAAAATCTGAATATTTTGTTTCAACTGGAAAGAGAGATCATGGACAACAAAAAGAGAAGATACTAAATAACTTGCTGACTTGTGACGGAAAAGTCAACAGAATTGATACGATGCACTGTGGATAGAAGATTGTGAAAGGACATGATCGCCTATGACAACTGGTATGCAACATGATGATGATGTTGAATTAAGTTATGGAGTCACACATATTCTCTACAACTAGACAAACCATCTCCCATATGTATATGAATGTAGCTACCCCTATGTCTTAGAGTATATGGTGTACATGGGGTTAAGGTGACGTTTTCTTTTTAAAATAATCAAGGACACATTTTATTGGTAACTTGGTCGGGATCACGCCATGTCGCCGTAATTCCCATTTTAAAAATCCCGGTACCCATTTCCAGAACCTGGATAAACCACAAAACCAAGACCGTTGGAAAGAAACATTCGTTACATCCTGGATTTGAACTCGACCCTTCAGTTCTGTAGCGAACACACTAACCCTCTCAGCCACAGCAGGTCCTGTCTCTATTTATTTGAAGTGTACAGACAACCAATCGTTTCTTTTATTGTATCAGTTTCAATCAAGTCTCTTCAGATCTAACAGCCAAATGGTTACTAAGCTTTCAGGCAGAAGTAAAATGTAGCTAAACTAAAGTAGCATACACCCAGGAAAAATGTAACACTACATTAGACAGGCAGTGAAAGCTCACAGTGGACTTAACCTTGTCGGCACTTTCTCTTAGTGCCTTATGTCCACCTTTGTTAACTCGTGACCCTCATTTCCACCCTGTCCGTATAAACAATGCTGGAGTGAGAGTTTCCAAACGTTCATGGCTAATTACTACATTAAGTTATTTTGTTATTAAATCAGTGTCACCCGTGCCCTTACACTCATCCGCATTTACGGCAGAGCCAGGAGCGCCTGTCACGTGTCTGATCATGTGACATCCACACGACGAAGAAGGCGTACCAATCTGACCGTGAAATCGTGAGCGCTACTATAAAACTAAAATGGAATATAGCTAAAGAGTCTTTGTGATTGATGAAGTTTGTAAGTGGAGGCGTGCTTTGCGCGTACTGGATCTTTGAACCGTTGAATTAAATGGCCGGTTCCAACAGCGGTAGAGTGAAGGAAAGAATTAGGAACTTTAGATTTAAACAAAAATAATGGGCCTTTTACCCTTTTTTCTCCCTATAACAAAAGAAAAGAAACCAAAACTGATAATTCTAAAATTGTATCTCAAAATGACATTCAAAAAGATTCAAGTTATGGAAACAATTAATGTATCTTAGTGTATCCTGATGATACAGACTGGATCGCTAAGAATGAAAATGAGTTACAAGAAATGTTAGACATTATAGTGAAGGAAAGCAAAAATAAAGGACTAAGCCTTAATAGTAAAAACACAGAAGTAATGGTAGCAACAAAGAAAAAGATGTCACCGCAACGCGCAATAAAGTGGAACAATATTAAAACAGGTAAATAAATGTAAATATCTGGGAACAATGTTTACCTCAGATGGTAAAAAATGTACAACAGAGGTGAGATGCAGAATGGATCAGGCAAAAATCACCTTCCAAAAAATGACGAAAATACTGTGCAATCCATTTTTGACAATAGAAACCAGAAAAAGAGTTCTTAAATGTTATGTAGAGCCAGTCTTAACATATGAATGAAAATCATGGACAATAAGACAACAGACAATAAAATCACTGGTGGCTGTAGAAATGTGGTTTTACAGAAGAATGTTGAGAATACCATAGACAGCTAAGAAGAGTAATAAAAATGTTTTGAAAGAGACCAAAGCAAAAAGAGAGCTAATTTCCAAAACTATGAAAAAACAATCATCAATTTTGGTCACGTAATGAGACGGGAACAGCTGGAATAAATTGTAACAATTGGGAATATTGAGGGGCGAAGAGATAGAGGGAAGTAAAGAGAAAAGATACCAGACAGCTTAAGAGAATGACCTTAATAGAAGGTCAACAATAGAAATGATAAATAACTATCGAGATTGAAAGTTGTAGAGAGACATGATCACCTACGCCAGGAGGCATGGTACCTGATGATGATGAGTGTCTCATAGACCCATATAACGTGATCTGTTCTTCACATACTTAGCAAACACAGTAGCAGCCCTTACAAAACTAAATCATTTGGTAAAAAAGCTGAAACATCTCTCTCAGAACAAAGTAAAAAAGAAGTAAAGTACCCCCGTCACGCCAAGTGGCGTATGGGGAATATGGTGTTAGTGACCATAAATTTTACAGACCTTCAGCACATGATTTTTGGGGTAATGTGGTCGGTATTACGCCCGTGCCGCTTTACTTTCCCCGGAAAAATCCGATACCCATTAAAGGCTGGGTGAACCCGGCCCCGTCGGTTGCGATCGAACCCTACCCCTTGTCCTTTGTAGTCCAGTTCACTAACCACTGAGCTATCGCGGCTCTCTTCGCAGAACAAATATCAGATTATAATGAACAATTGTGGCATCCGTATTTGTCGTCGACTGCGAAACATGGACACTCACTGCTATCTTGAAATAAAAATACGAGTTCATGAAATGATATGGTATCGAGCAGTTTTACTCGCTTCTTATATAGACCATGTCACCACTGAGGAAGTAAATTCAAAAAATTCAACGACCCACAGAACAGGTTAAAAAACTGATTGTCTACAGTGATTGAAAGAAAATGAAAACCTTATTCTAATGAGGAGACTGAATCACCTAAAATGTTGTCTTTCTATACGCTTGTTGGAAGTTATAGAACAATTTTTCTAACCATATGATCAATATTATCTAACACGGAAATAACTCCAGAGGCAAAACGGGCACTCATTAATTCAATCTTCATCCCAACGTTGTGCTACCAATGTCAGTCGTAGGCCCTTGATGCAAGAACAATTCAAATAATAATAACCTCTACTGAGATGAAATGTGTCCGACGAATGACACGAAACAGTCTGAGAGATAAGATCAGAAATGAAGAACTGAGAAAAAAGCTAGGAATAACCCCCGCCATAGAATATATAAGGAAACAACAGATAAAATGGTTGGTCACGTGACAAGGCAGAAACATTAAAACACAACACAACGAAACTTTAATACATGCTGCAAGAACACCAGACCCAAGGATCGGCAAGCAAAACGATGGATTGACGGAACACTTTCAAACATAACAGCAGTGGAGGCCAACAGATGAACTAAGAAAATTATATATCCCCTAGACGCTGAAAGACAAATGAGGAAGGAAGTAAGAAGAATATATATATATATATTTATTATAGTGATTGGACCATATCCACAAGACCCAAGCAATGTCGATCCTGAACACTTTCCTGATAACACAGATCCCAACGCAGTGCACGAATTCCGTAACGGATATCACAACTTCAGGTAGAGTGTGCTAATTATTGGGAGAGATTATAGGATTTCAACCTATTTTTTCTTCCTATTTTATTTTGAAATTTGGCCCAGGTATCGGCATACATCCTGCAGTCTATGATTTTCGATTAAGGTAAATCAGACCTGAACTCACGTTAATTTTTAACTCTTTAATTCCGTAAATAATTATGTTCCCATATATTCTATTCTGATGAGATATGATCTGATTCAATGAGATATGATCTGATGAGATATCATTTAATTTGATATGATATGATTCGATGAGATATGATATGATTTGATGATATATGATATAATTTGATGGATATGATATGATTTGATGACATATGATCTGGTTTAATGAATTATGATCTGATTTGATGCGATATGATTATGCCATTTTGATGTTATGAAGTTAAAACTTTCTCATAGATTTAGTTAATAATTTAAACATGACGAAAGAAATTAAATAATAAAGAAACAACAGCACAACATTCAAATACTGATAATGGGGCGTAATAAGATCGAGGCAGTGAAGAACACACGCATAGCTCAAAAATATCACACGCATAGCTCAAAAAAATCACATGCATAGCTCAAAAAGATCACATGCATAGCTCAAAAAGATCACAAGCATAGCTCAAAAAGATCACATGTATAGCTCAAAAATATTAACAATGCATAGCTCAAAAATATCACTTGCATTGCTTAAAAATAGCACATATATAGCTCAAAGAATCAGATGCATAGCTCACAAAGATTATATTCATAGCTCAAAAATATCACATTCATAGCTCCAAAAGATCACACAAATATTTCTAAAAGATCACACACATAGTTCAAAAATAGCATATGCACAGCTCTAAAAGATCACATGCGTAGCTCAAAAAGATCACACGCACGGCTAAAAAAATCACATACATAGTTTTTAAAAAAATCACATACATAGCTAAAACAAGAACAGAAAAACGTTGTGGTTAGTGCACTCGCCTTCCGACCTGAATGTTTGGATTTCAAATGTCACTTGAGGCCAAATATATTTTTGACCTAAATGACTTTCGGGATTAATGGAACCTCTGACAAAGGTCGAAAGGTATATTCTCTAGGGAGTGGAGAAACTGACACACACACCCCCCCCCCCCATGACACTCAGGCTTAGTACATGAAATTCATTAACATCATCATCATCATCATCAAGTACCGGGTCCGCTGGCGTGGGTGATCATGTCTCTCCATAACTTTCGATCACGACAGTTATTTATCATATCTGTTGTTGACCTTCTGTCAAGCCATTCTCTTAAGCTGTCTGGTATCTTTTCTCTTTGCTTCCCTCTATCTCTTCGTCCCTCAAATTTCCAAGTTGTTACAATATATTTCAGCTGTTCTCTTCTCATTACGTGGCCAAAAAATGATTATTTTTTTTTCTTCCTAATATTGGAAATTAGCTCTCTTTTTGCTTTGACCTCTTTCAGAACATTTTCATTACTCTTCTTAGCTGTCCATGGTATTCTCAAGATTCTTCTGTAAAACCACATTTTTACAGCCTCCAGGTTCTTGTCTGTTGTCCTATTATCCATGATTCACATCCATATGTTAAGACTGGCTCTACATAACATTTAAGAACTCTTTTTTGTTTCTATTGTCAAAAATGGATTGCATAGTAATTTCATTAACATGGCAGTTAATTAATGACAGTAAGTCATTAACATAACATTTACAAAACAGCAGTTGCTAAGAGACTGCATTTACTTTGACTCTTGATCGCGCAGTAAGGGTCATCGTCACAGCAGAACTATTATTGACAGTTGTAAGGTTTGTGCAAAAAGATAGAAGTAATGATAACAACAAATAAAAAGACATCACCTCAGTGGAAATTAAAGACAAGAGGAACAATATTGAAACAGTTAAATGAATTTAAATATTTGGTAAATTTGTTAACCTCAGACGGAAGATGTACAACAGAGGTGAGATGCAAAATAGGTCAGGCAAAAGCAGCTTTAAAAAAAAATGAGGAAGATGTTATGCAATCCATTTTTGACAATAGAAACAAGAAAAAGAGTTCTTAAATGTTATGTAGAGCCAGTCTTAACATATGGATGTGAATCATGGACAATAGGACAACAAATAAGGAAATCACTGGAGTCTGTAGAAATGTGGTTTTATGTAAGAATACAGAGTTTCTGATGAAAGAGGCCAAAGCAGCAAGAGAGCTAATATCCAATATTATTAAGAAACAATCATCATTTTTTGGCCATGTAATGAGAAGGGAACAGCTGGAATATATTGTAACAACTGGGAAAAATTGAGGGACGAAGAGATAGAGGGAAGCAAAGAGAAAAGATACAAGACAGCTTAAGAGAATGGCTTGGCATAAGGTAAACAACATAAATGATAACTAACTGTCGTGATCGAAAGTTGTGGAGAGATATAATCACCTACGCCAGCAGGCCCGGTACTTGTTGATGATGTAAGGCTTAAAGGTTCTTGTCTATTGGCGATGAAATAGTAATAACTTGATTCAAGATATCCGTATGCGACTTTTATTCTCCAACTTCATATTTCACCCATCAGACACCCTTACGTACACATGTGAGAGCTGGAAAACAACATGAGATATAGAAACAAAGTTGAACGGATTCGAAAATAAATGTCTAAGGAAAATACTAGGTATAGCGTGGAACGAATTCAAAACAAACGAGGAAATTAGAGAAATCGCCAATCAACCACTAATATCTTCAGTAATAAAGAAAAGACGATGGTCATATGTTGGACATGTGATGAGAAGAGATAATAACCGAATAGCAAAGCAAACCCTCATGTGGGAAACAACAAGTTAGAGGAAAAGAGGTCTACCCAGAGAGACACTTAGAAGAACATTAATCTAATAGGCAAACGCAGCAAGAATCGGCTACTTCAATGGGATAGAGT